>WWET01002219.1:80628-92027 GCA_011038615.1 Limnodynastes dumerilii
CACTCTTTCTTGTCTTCCTATTCTTGTCCTTTATCACTGCAGTTGCATGTACAATCATAACTCTCATCTCAGATATTCTGCTCTTTCATGAAACGGGACACAGAATTATGTATGACTGCCAATACTAATGAGCTAAGCAGACAAAGCCCTCAATGTCTCCAATATTTCGTCCTCTGGCTACATTTTGCTTAATGGTTAGTGAGCTTTTGGGATTTGTAGCAAATGAGATGATTTTGTCTCTTTTGAATCAGCTGATAAAGATTTAAATGTGTATATCTGTCTGGATTCTTATTGATTAGGATAAATAAAGTGAACATAGAATAAGTATCTGGATTGCATAGTGACTAAGGTTGAACAGTTTAATTTCAATGAAAATTCTATTTAAATATCGCATGCTATTCCTATTACTTCCTTCCATGACAAATGATCCTCCGTGTTAAATCTGCATACTGGTTTCGTAGAAAATAATCCTCAATTAATTGTAAATAGACTAAGTGACCATTAGTGCATTGAGAGCAATAATTAAAGCCACCAATGATGAGGGACATATAAAAGATTATAGCAGCAATTACATTTTTTTCCTACTTCTTTTTTGATTTTCTGTTCTACATGAAGCAGCGATTTTATAGCCTAATAAGATATCGCAGTTAATATTTCTCTGTATAACCTTTTTACAGAATGGCGTAAACATTGCCGACATTGAGAAATGTGTGATCAAGCCTCATTGTAAAATCAGTTCCCTGATAGGAGACGCCTGTGCAATCTGACAGATGACCTTTTACAATATCAGACTTTTAGTTTGTGCAAATTAACCGATATTTCAACTCTTGTCTTTGAAAACTAAAGATGTTCAGAGTGCTCCAATAACAATGGCACAAAAAATGAAAGTGCTGATACTTTTCTGTATTTTGGAAGATAATCTTTATACTTCCAACTATGTCATTATACACACTGTGTAGCTTGTAGCTAGTCCAGGATTGCAAAATATTCTACAGCGTTGGTGGCTGCACTGGTAATTTACGCAGAATAAAACGTGTCCGATTATTTCCCATGTCACAAAACGCTTAAAATTGTTATATCTCAGGGTTGCCGACTTTTTAATTCTTCCCTTCAAGAGATCTCTGAAGAAAGAAATAGAAGCCGTCATGGGGGCGGGGCTTAATGAGGCCATTTATACAAATCACATAATTAGGGCCCGCCCCTGGTCCATCACTACTGCAATCCCTAGTGTTCCCAGGGGTAGCTGAGGCTTGCTGAAAATCAAATCTCACCCTATCCCTAGTACCACAAGGGATGGCTGTAATGAGAGCCAGGGAGCGGGACTTGCGGGATACCGATAGAACTGCCTGGATTTCTGGAGTCTCCCAGATATTCCGGGAGAGTCGGCAACCCTGTTATATCTTATATCATGTTCCTCATCATTACATATTCTAAACAAGACAAAACTTTTGGAAAAACACACAGTTCACTTGCCACTTTATAGAAGGTTGATTAAAGATTAATGAATGCCTGTTTCAAATAAGGCCTAACAATCTTCAGCCAAATATACAATAATCGTATGGAGGTTGTTCAGTGTACGGCCAAAAAAAGACAAGTTCTTTTGAAGGATTTTTAGTACTATTTTTTGACATGACTGTTGTTCCTCAAACAATAAAAAAGAAGACTTTGTCATGGGCTTGTAGTTCAACCTCTGATTTTCCACTTTAACTTGAACTGGCTTAAAGCTGCTTTTAACAGAAATGTAGACGGAATCAATAGGTGCGTTCTTGAACTGTACCTTTACCTTAAAGTTATCTGTCTTGATGTCCTTGTTTGTCTGTAGAATGTAAACATGGTTCCAAATGATTAATGGTTTCCCTGTAAGTACTCAGTCATACGCTATCATCATCTCCCAGCATGTTCTCTTCGATTGAATTCTGGTAATGACCACTGCTTATAAGTGATGCATGTCTTTAAAAACTGTTTTGCTTGTACCTGTTTTAAGGCATAAGCTTTAAGCTAGTTTCCATTTTAAACAGGCATATATTAATTCAATCTGTTTTATTGGAATGATTGCCCAGTAAAATCGACAATATAATAACATAATTTTGTCTACAATACATCAAGCAAAATGCCATGTTAATGACATTTCAGAAGCAATTTAAAAACAGGCTCCCTTTGGAAAACTAATTGAGCTATTCAGACATCTGCTTGATAAAAAAAAAAGGCTGTTAGTAATTTGCTCTGAACTTAATTCTCAATTTTCTTATTAGCTAATAGATTGTTGAGTTCATTGGCATTCGTATACACAGCACTGCTAAACAAACCTTGCCCTTCTCTATTATAATGTAATCTGCATGACATTGATGTTTGCCGCACCTGAAGCTGGAGGTACATTAACGATAGCTGGTATGACTGGTGCCATATCCTATCTGGACAAACAGAGACTGATGGAAGGAAATCCTATTACTGCAGACATAATTGTGGCCTGTTTTCTCTTTGTTCTGTGGAGTACAAAATCAAATACATTTATTTGAGAAGTTTAAAGTGTAGCTTTGTTTGTACCTTGAATTAAGGTTATCCGATGTAGCTGAGAACGGAGCCTGTATGATTTGCTGTTCTGTGAATCATGGATTGCAGGTTCAAGGTGAACAGAAGCAGAGTGGGGAATTAATGCTTGTATAACTTATTGCTGGCGACCTAAAAAGAATCTCAGATACTAATTTATTCTAGTGTAACATCGTCAGGTCAAACTTATCTTGGTAACATCAATTTTAAACTTATTAAGTTTTGAGTTTAAAGCAAAACTGCTCCTCCTTTAAGTTTCCTTTGTTGAGCCCTAAGGACATATTTTGCCTGATATTTCCATAATTCCAGTAGTAACTGATAGGGGAATATGCAATTTAATTAAATGATAAAAAAAAGTTTTGAGGTTACTTTGGTTTGCGCGACATCGCATACCTCAAGGCACAACTAAACATCCCCCTAGTCTCTGGTGGCATGTTTAGTGATTGTTTAACCATCTTAATATAAAATTCCTAATCATTACCAGAGAGTGTGGGTCCCTGTTGTGAACAGCCCTATTTCGAAAGAGCTGTTTACTCCCAGCAAGTTCTGAAGTGGCTGGTATATCGATTGCTTTTGCCTCGATGAGGCATAGCAATCGATCCCCAGAGCACTGAACACAGTGCTCCGAATGGTGAGTTTCCCCCAACCCGCTCCCTCACCTAAACCCTAAGTCTCCCAGTCTCCCCCTGTAACCCTAACCCTAAGTCCCCGGTGGCGTACTTCCCGAAAGTGAATGGGTGAGTATGCGAATCGCGTACTCGCCCATTCATAAAAATTCATAATTCATAAAATTTCTGAGAGGGCTCACATTCGAAATGGGGACAGCCAAAAATCCACTTTTGACTGTCCCTAATTCGCAATGCGAGCCTTCGCAGTTGGGGCTTGCAACGATTACCAGACCAACAGTATGTTGAAACTAAACCAATAGCTCATGATAAGTAACATTTTGAATTAGTTATTGGATAGAACTGTTAAATTTTTGGCATTCATATTTGGGGCCAATTGCCCAAGTAACTGATTATTTGGCAACTATACCCAAAGTTGATTAAAGCTAATGTACCGAGTGTGTGGACATATTAATCCATTTACACCCTTGTTATGGTGCTATAGTGCATACAGTAGGAAGAATTTTGTTTTGTTTTTTGGGCTTGTAATTCATGAGTTCACCTAAACCAGGTTTCTAAATTGCACTTAATTATCACGGGATTGATCCAGAGTTTGAGATTAAGGGCAAAACAGGTGCAAGTATAGACCTAAGCAAACCCATGTTACAATGTAAGGGGTGCAAATTAATTTGAATAATTTAGCATTTTGAGAAAATACTTTGCTTTTGCACATTGAACTCGTACTGAATAGCTTTAGGTTTCATCTGTAAATTTGTACATTGTGTAAATTCTATTTTCACGGTTTAAATTAGCATTTTCTTACAGTTCAGCATGGTTTCTATTATAATGTGATATCATATGTGGTGTGACCATTTGAAATTCCTTTTGTTGCTGCTTTCCCATTATGGGAAAGGTTTGGAGTTTTTTGGGTTTATTCATGATGCAGATTAGAGTTTTCTCAGACCAATAATAGTTTAATGAATATATCTTTTCTTCATTTGTTAGTATTAGTTAGCCCTAGCCTCTATAGAGATGTAATAGATTGATCTCTATCAATAATCTATATATGTTTCAGAATTACTCTCTTGTAGAGGGGCCTCTTATTTTAATTAGCCTACATTTAGCGAATGAGAAAAAACAATGATTGCAAAATGTTCAGACTGCTGCGCTAATCAATTGTGCCACTAAAATATTGACATACAGAAGATACCATAACATGGTATTGTTTCAGGGTAGGTAAATTGCTCGCTAATTGGGAAGTATTGCTTTTTCTGTGTTTTTGTTTTCTGTAAGTTGAAACTGACAGTCTCAAAATCCTGAACCTATTGTTTCTCTTCTATATATCTAGTCTTATACCAGTCCCCAAATCTCTATTTCACTCTGGGGTTTTCTGTGCCAGTAGATCTGTATATGCATAGGACAATAAAATGATATATTTATTTATAATCCCATCGGAACATTTTTTTTTCACCCATGCTTTTATATTACTTTTAGTTGAACTTTTGTTAGGCATTAAAGATTTGCCATTGCTGTCTAAGAACATTGAAGGTAGTTTTGACGATAAAATTGATATTGCAGATATCACCGATCCAAGGACATCCTTGGCAGTAAACTGGGACGGCACCTTATGTTCTTTGAACATGTTTTATACTTGACTGTCCCATCACCCTAATTCCAAGTCACACAACCATGCCTAGGTTTTATAACTTTCTTTCATGAAAAGGGAAAAGTGATGGATACAGGGCGTGAAGATGTGATTAGCAAAATGAAATGGACAGGACATACTGTGCTAAAAATCCCATGACTACTGAAGAATTGGGTATGATCATGGGAGTTGCATAAATGACATGTACTTGCCCAATTTGCAGGCTAGTGAGTGGCCTTTAGGGAGGACTGACTACTCCCCCAGGAGTCTGGGATTTCTGTCAATTTTCCAGGAGTATCCAAACATAAAGGGAAGTAGGTAACTGCACCTTACTTTCTTCAAAAGTTCTACTTTAAATTGTTATTATATTACATTTGTTCATATTCTCCACAGGAAATGCAGAGATTATTGTGCTCTGTTATAATTTTATATGTTCAGTTCACAATTGTAGCCTATGTTATCTTGTGTATCCCTCTGTTTTTAAGTTAAAGACTACGGGCCGGATTCACAACCCCGTAATTTTTCACATACGTGCCTAATTTTACGATGCTAGCTATTACTCATGCGTAGTAACTATTTTACGCAATCTACGTATCATTTCGTTATGTAGATAGCGTACACGCGGTCTTTAAAGACCGCAAGTACGCAATCTACTTAATGAAACAATACATATATTGCGTAAAATAGTTACTACGCATGAGTAGTAGCTAGCATCGTAAAATTAGGCACGTATGTGAAAAATTAGAGTTATGAATCCGCCCCTACTTAATTACCCCTAGGAAGTACATTGGCTTATGGTGCTCCATTTCATTTTACATATTTGAAACTCTTTTACATTTAAATGTTTCTCATTCCCATTTTGATTTTATTTTAAAGTTAACTGAAACTGCTGAAGTATCCTTTAAAGCCTTTGAACTGGTATTTATTCTTAGTTAGCATTTTCTATTTCTCAGTTGTACAACAAAAGACTATTTATCTTCAGTGCTAGTATGTTCTATTAAAGCCATTGACTAGCCACCGTATTTACCATAGCATATTCTGATACAGCTCTAAAATGCATCCAAGCAATATTGTTGGAGCAACCTTTATTGACCTCTCTAAGGCCTTTGTCACAGCTGATGGCAACATACAGTTGAAAGCAATTAGGGGTTTATAAATAGCTTGAGTTAGTTTGCAATGTATTTAACTCTGTCATTGCTAAGTTCTCTGCTTCTAGGATGAGGCTGGCAATTTAATTAAATACTTGTTTTTAACTATCAAGAGAACAATATTATTTCTCTGTAGTCTGGATGACTCAGAATGTGTTTTGATAGGTTGACATGGACTCGTGCATCTGTATGTAAAAGTGGCAGCAAGCCAACTGAAAAGCATGAAAGTTGTGAAAAAATCATTATTAAGACCATATTTTTCTCCCCATAGTCTACTAGAAGGTGATCGTGACCAAAAATGTCAAAATAAATATGCACCAGGGCAGAATTTGGTTGCTTAGTAACATGGTTTTACTATGCCCTAATTTTGCAGATTTTTTTCGTTAAATATCTGGAATGTTCCTGGAATGTGGAATTACTAAAATGTGTCATCTACTTCTTACTCATTGTATTTGCTAAAAAACAGTATTGTGAGTAAACTAATATTCTCTATGGTGCTTGCCACACTCTCAAATCCATAATTGATGTAAATCAGTAATGTATATTTAACTCTATGCAAAGACCGAGTAAGGTCCACACCTCTCAAATTACTGTGCCAAGTTGCCCATCCATGTCACTCCGCTGCGCAAACTAGACTGGGGAAGGATAAATGGTTACTTAAAAGGAAGCTTTGCACTTTTACTTACAGATGATGTCAATTACATTAGAAACGATTTAGCTTTTGAACCAAGTCTTTATTGCTTAAAAGATATATAGTAATATAATCTAACAAAATGTTATTGGATTTCTAAGAGCATAGGGAATTGTTCGTGATCAGAACACATCAAAATATTAAGTCATTAGAGTCTTTGTAAAAAAAGAAAATGTTTGGTTTTCAAGACCTTATAAAAGTGAGAAAACTTATTGCAACAAACTTAATCTTAAGCTTAATGGGGTAGAATTACGTACACGAGAGAATTTACATAAGCTGCTAGTGTAAAAGCGCACATTAGAACTTACTGTGCATGTGTGCGGTAGATGTTATGCCATGTAACTGAGTGTAAGGGCCAGTCGCGTATCATCATCGTAACTACGTATGAAGGGGCGTGCAGGCCATACAACAGCCGTAATTACGATTCGTAGGCGCGGTGAGGCATTTAAATCGTACACTATGGGCGTACTTAGGCGCGTAAGTACGTGCAGCCATTAGAGCCGGCAGGAGTTACGCTTTGAAAAGTAAAGGTAGGGTTTGGAAAGCGTAAAACAGCTAAAGTACATACCACCGAGGGGAGTGCATCGTAAATACACTAGGGTAAATACGCTACGCTAGGGAACGTAGCTCTGGATCTGGCCCAATGTTGGTTTTGTACCTGTGTATACTGTATATATTTGACAAAGTAAAAACAGGCATTATGTCACCCAATACTTAGCCTAAAAGCATTAAGGTAAGTCATGTGTACTGCCTTGGTGTGTCTCAATGCCTAGGTTACTGGATCCCTGCACTTTATTCATGTGCATGCAATTAGTAGACTAGTTAATTACTTTTAAAAGGCTGCAAAGGCCAATCATGGCTTTTCAAGAGTGCTTCTACTCACACCTACCTCAACGACTATTATATTGACAATAGCCAACCAAAAGTACAGCTGTGTCTGTTATCAGTCCATTTTATAGTCACATATTATTTTATGTTAAATAATAAGCGATAATGTATTGATGCAGTTTGCTTGTATTTTATGTACGGTGTGGGATGTAACTTATCACTATAAGTAGGCTGCAACTGTTTGTGTTCTGGGCCAGTGCGTTGTACTACACTTCACTTTATGAAGCTGTGCCGCATCTACAATTTCGGCACAAACGGTTTTGCGGTGAACAAAGGAACATCGGGTTTGTCACACCATGTTGTTTGAAAAAGCTGGTCATGCGTTATTTTTTTTTTCTTGTATTGAACATCCAGCATTTTAGTGCTGACTAAGAACATCTTGTTGTTGACAGTATAGAACCCACAGGGAACACTAACAGTGTGAGCTTTTCAGAGAGAAGTGGAAATTTGGGATATTGCCAGCCTGCTTCATGGCACGATTGACCTTTTCCTAAGAAATCCTTTCAATTCCGAAACTTTTTTTTATAAGCAACATTTTGTTCCTGTTGAAAGTGAGGTGTGTGTTTATAATTCTTATTGATAATGGGTAATATGACAGCGTGTCAATACTTCAGACAGGGTGTCCTCATCTGATACATAGCCCAAAGCTTTAAATATATATAGGCATTGATTAAAAGGTAATGTTAAATGAGCTGTAAACAAATAAACTTACCTTCGTTTACCTGCCATCAGATTGCTATCCTATGTGGACTGTGTGTCACGGAGATTCACAAAGAGAAGGGCTCCTCTGATTTGCTTTAGTGAATTACTCGGCAATCCTTGACTGTCCTCTCCTTTAGAGTTACAGTTTCGGTCTTTTTTTTGTGTTTCTAATGTGTATGCTCATATCATGGGTCTCCGGGGCAGGTAAGTATTAAACAATACACTCATTGGGCCATATCTAGACTTAATAATGCAAGCTTGTGTAAGTCCCCTTGCAAGTAATATCTGTTCTGTGTGCAATGAGATCCATACGCCGGGTGTTGCATACATGCCCCATGAATAAATTCCGCAATGGGGGTGCGATTAGGCTGCGTAGGGTGGCGCTTAGGAATTCTGTGCAGATCTGTGTGTGAAATAGGTGTCCATATCTACGCATGACAGAGGGCAGTGACGGGAGTACTCCCCTCTTCTGTGCACAGTTCCAGACCTCTGCGTCTATGTATCGTGTGTGGATTTCTGGATACAGCCCATTGCAATTAAGATTTTACTATCCCTTTAGCCAGTATTACATGGTTTTGCCACTCGCCATGCATCAAAAAGTTCTCAAGTTGGCTTTGTGTTGAATTTGTAGGAGAGACTCTTCCATTTTCTTTTCTGATAAGTCTTCTACCTTTAGAAAGCAGGTAGCAGCTCTCCAGGGGATGCAGTCACCGCTGCTAACATTCTGTTTACAAAATACTCAGGCGAAAGCCAATTTTTATTTGTCTATATTTCAAAAGCGCAAAAATAGCGCCGATCAGCATACTTATTCATTCACAAATGCCGCCGCAGACACGCCCCACTGACTGGACAGGTGAATAGGACTCTATAGGGAGTCTTAGGGTTAGGCTGCAGGGGAGTCTTAGGGTTGGGAGTCTTGGGGTCAGGCTGCGGGTAAGGGGAGTCTTGGGGTCAGGCTGCGGGGAGGGGAGTCTTAGGGTTATGCAACGGGTAAGGGGAGTCTTAGGGTCAGGCTGCGGGTAAGGGGAGTCTTAGGGTTAGGCTGCAGGGAGGGAAGTCTTAGGGTTATGCAGCGGGTAAGGGGAGTCTTAGGGTTTCGATGGTATAAAACTGCCCTTTCGAAAAACCGCCGACCTACACCCGTTACCCAACAAGTACCTGTCATCAGATTGAAGTACATGTCAACAGATTATTAATTGAATAGGTCACTTAAAGGGCAATAACACATCGTGGGAGTCATTGTGTGTGCTGAATTCATGAGAAGGCATATTATCAACTTATCAATTTACTAGGAACTATTGCAATCTGGATTATGGTTTCACAAGTAATATCACTAGTTCGTAGATAGGCAGCTGCAGTGTAATGAGATGTTAGAGATAAAGAAAGAAATGCGTATTACTATTCACAGCTTTATAGTCTATGCCTTCATAGGAATGTAAAATATCTATATTGCAGAGTGCTGCTTTGACAGTGTTATATCTTCTTTTATAGTATACTATAATATAAATGGTCTTTTATATTGTGTTTAGTAGACATTTAGATCCTGTTGTTTAATAAGATGTATATATAAATTGTGTTATTTTAAGGATTTCTGTATTGCTTTTGCTCCACTGTGACCTATTTTACAACAAATCACTAGAGAATTAGATGCAGTTTTTATTGTTCTATAAATGAGAACACAATTGCACCTAGACTGTCACACTGGTGGTTTGTAACAAAAATCCCTAGTTAATTGCACACAGAGCCTCAGAGATTGACTCATTACTCTGCTTTCTAGCCCTTAATATGATGTCTGTGTAATAAAAGTCCTCCACATTTATCCGACTATCGCTGTATAAACACCTGTCAGTGTAAGGCCACTTATGTTTATATGTATAGGAGATACTCTAATAACAACAGCAATACATTGTGCTGACATGCCTGAATAATTCAGCCTGGATTGTGGCCAGCATTACCTGAATAAAAGCAGACTGCTACTGATAGGAGATTTATCTTTTGCATAAATGCAAGCACAGACATTTATACTGTCACCATTGTGATAAATACATAAAAATTTTATTTCATATGTATTACAATTTTTATATTTATTCTAGAACCACAATAAGATACTAACAGAAGAACACCTTTGACACACCCTGTCCCATGTGGCATGTAAAGTGGGGTTTGCCTTTACTAGGGCACCGTGTTATTAAGTTGTCTGAGAACCACCGGTGGCATGGAGCTGTACAGCTGCTTTTAATGAGAGTAGTCGTACAGCTAAACAAGTCTATTTAAAGGATCATTGCCAGCTGGGACTAGAGTGATCCAATATAGGTGAAACAGGCAGCGGGTTAATCAAAGTGATAACTGCCTGTGTTGTTTTTGATCTTGTGCTAAGTGACTATTGTTTTTTATTGTTGTTGTTTATCTTATGATGAAACTTTCTTTCTTTCCAGGTTTATATAATCTCAATTCATGATTTAAATGAATGTAATATCTTGCCAGACATATCTGAACACTGTATTAGTGCTGTTGGTATAAGGGGCTGTAACCATTGACAACCATTTTATCTTAAAATAGATGTTTACAATAAAGAAAACAAATAAAATGATCGGGCTTATGGTGTCTTTTCTGTATATATTCTGTGAGCAAGTGTCTTTAATTATCTGATCTGTGATCAAGTGGTTTTAAAATATTAGAATTAAAGTCCACAATGTTTGCTATGACATATGTGGGACAATTACTTTTTGGCACTTTAATTAAGTCTAATTATATGCATATTATGAATGATTAGGTTGAGTCACTGTATACGGTAGCTGGTGACACAGCATCCAAGCCATGCTCTGTCATGTAAGTGTCTGTTGTAATTAGCTGAGTGGATATTTGAAACGAATTGGTGTAAAGGAAGTAGCAGCGAGTGTTCGGTTTCTTTTCCAGGCCCTGTTCTTAAAGGTTTAAACAACAATTCAATAGGGGCATGTTCAAGTTCCTGTACATTCCTTGCATGGTTTGTGGGATGTCCATGGTTAGAAATATAGGGCCTGATCCAGACCTACGCCGATGCGCTGTGCTTACTAAAGCACAGCGTATCGGCGTTCACTTACCCCGACACCCCCCTGTGCGGGCGTATGGCCCCTTCCTTACGCCGGCTGAAGGCTACCCTAACTTCAGCTGGCGCAAGGAAGGGGTCATAC
>WWET01002219.1:94582-128029 GCA_011038615.1 Limnodynastes dumerilii
CGGCATTCTCAAAAGAAATGAAGTGTTCTTTATTTTTACCATGTGTATTATCCCCTTAATCATCCACTTTGTTGTCAGTGCATTGGATTGTGTTGGTGTCTGAAACATGAAAGTACTTGAAAAGTTTATTATAGAGTGATTCCTAATGAAGGGAAGTAACTTTCGTAAAGTGAAAATGGCCAGATGTCATTTGTCTCAAAATTTAGCTGTGTTCACAAAAGGGGAGGCAGTCGCCGCTGCGAGACTGCTTTTTCTGAAATAGAGACAGCCAAACGCTAATTTTCATCTGTCTCTATTTTGAAAATTGCACTATTTTTAAAATGTTTTCATTAATTAATTAATTCATTCATTCATTCATTCATTTGGAAATGCAGACACAGTCCTTTCGCACCGCTGTGAGTAGGACTCTATGGTGAGTTTTAGGGTTAGGCTGTGGGGAGGGGAGTCTTAGGGTTGGGCTGTAGGGAGGTGAGTCTTAGGGTTAGGCTGCAGGGAAGGGGAGTCTTAGGGTTAGGCTGAGGGGAGGGGAGTCTTAGGGTTAGGCTGTGGGGAGGGGAGTCTTGGGGTTAGGCTGTGGGGAGGGGAGTCTTAGGGCTAGGCTGCAGGAGAGGGGAGTCTTAGGGTTAGGCTGCGGAGAAGGGAGTCTTAGGGTTAGGCTACGGGGAAGGGAGGGTTAGGGTAATGGAAGGGAAGGATTTGGGTTACATTCATATTCGCCATGCCGTGGATTGATTGCTTCTCCCCTGTGAGAAAATGGACCTTTCGAAAAAGTGCAAAAAACAGAACTTATTTAAGTGTTTATTCAAATGTTTTCATTCATTCATTCATTCATTTGGAAATGCAGACACAGTCCTTTCACACCGCCGTGAGTAGGACTCTGTGGGGAGTTTTAGGGTTAGGCTGTGGGGAGGGGAGTCTTAGGATTGGGCTGTAGGGAGGGGAGTCTTGGGGTCAGGCTGCGGGGAAGGGGAGTCTTAGGGTTAGGCTGCAGGGAAGGGGAGTCTAAGGGTTAGGCTGCAGGGAAGGGGAGTATTAGGGTTAAGCTGCAGGGAAGGGGAGTCTTAGGGTTAGGCTGTGGGGAGGGGAGTCTTAGGGTTAGGCTGTGGGGAGGGGAGTCTTAGGGTTGGGCTGCAGGAGAGGGGAGTCTTAGGGTTAGGCTGCGGAGAAGGGAGTCTTGTTAGGCTACGGGGAAGGGAGGGTTAGGGTAATGGAAGGGAAGGATTTGGGTTACATTCATATTCGCCATTCCGTGGATTGATTGCGTCTCCCCTGTGAGAAAATGGACCTTTCGAAAAAGTGCAAAAAACAGAACTTATTTAAGTGTTTTAAGGTCATGGGCTACCTCTGATGATGTTTTTTGTTTTCTCACATATCTATATTGGAGAAGGTGTTGCAGTTCTAGTAATAGTTTATCTAATGCAGCCATCCAGATATTGACATTGATGCTTATGACCAGATTGGCCAATTTGTTACTTTAAGGGCACGCATGGCCAAATTAAGTAATTATTTGTATTGATCAAATTCGATTGATCAAAGTCTCGATTTGGCAACTCAAAAGCGATTGCCAAATCCCAGTATCACACACACACATGAAATTACCACCAGCCATTTGATCTGTTTATTTCTACAGATGTCCAGACATGACCATTTAAAGACCTCTTTATGTAAGTAGAAAGACTGTCCATTGCTGGTGTTGGAGGTGTTCCCCCACCTAGACCTTCCACGGAAAGGGTCTTACAGGGATCTTCGTGCTGTCAGGATACCTTACTTAGACGGGATGTCCGGAGAAGTCAGATTCAGACACACGTTTAGTTCTGTCTACCAAATGAATTCTAATTTATTAGCATAACATACAGATTTTTATAAGGTGCTTGTCACGTACACCAATTTAAGGAATTTAATTAGCAAAAGAAAACAATAAAATATTCTTATCTGCAAGCGCGTCAGTAATCATTATCTTCATAGGCCGAGGCCAGTTTGAGGCGCCGTTCTGCAATGTTACCCTAAACAAGTTCAGTCATAATGTTTTGTTTACATAACCTTCTATTTGTTCTAAATGCACAAAATAACTGAATTTCTTGCTGTACTAATTCAAAAGACAAAATGGATACAGATATACAAAATGGCGTACTAGTTATTTTACGTATAACTTCATTTTAACCCTTACACTGGTGTTATGAAATAGACAATACCACTGTATGTGAAAGCCGAATGAAGTGTGTAACTACCACTGGCCCTTTTTTTTCAGGGAGACAATAACCTATGCATTGAACCTCACAGCTTTCACCTGTTATTTCAAGTACATAGAGCTATCAGAAGTGGATATAATGTAATTGGAACTAATACATTCCATCCCCTCACATATATGGATGCTATTATTAATGATGACAATTAATAGTAAAGGCATGCTTGCAAAAAAAAAAAAAGTGGATAACTATTTGATGATATTGATTTAGAAGCATGTTTAAGATTAGTAGGGTCAGTAGTATATTTATCATATGTTGCACTATAATGCCCCCAGTCCCTTTGGTGCCTAGCAAGATTGCAAACTGAACAAGTGTATTTCAAAGGCCAGTTTTCTCATACATTAAGCAAAGTGCATGGTGATATTTTCCTAGCCACAAATATATTTATGTAATTAAAGTGCTGTTTTGCCTACAGTTGGCACAATGGATTCGTAGTAACAGCTATTTGGTTTCTCTTCACTTGACACCGCTGATAAACGACCTCCATAATGCACACACAGATGCTTTCCCCTCCAGCAAATAAAACCTTACAAATTTGAGTTTATGCCTCATGTAAGTCCTCCGGGATATGATTTGAGACATTGTTATAAGCAAGATTTGTTGTTTCATTTTTATTCCTGATAACAACAGGTGTGCTATTGCCGGAGCCAGCTGTCAAGAGACTAATAATCAGGCCTAATTAGAATTAACTGGTTTGACTGGATACATGAAAATGATAATCAAGGCACTGAAACCGTGTAGGCTGGCACTCCCATATTTATTTAAATGCTTATGTAATAATAATCATCTCGGTGGATGGCATTTTATAGGAGCTGAAAGAGTTAATGTTTCAAAATGTTATTTATGACCATGACATTTGTCTTAAAATACAGGTATTTAGTTGATTATATAAGTGTCCATTTCTGTAATCTGCATAAATAGCTGTCTAATTTGTGCACTCACCTAGCCAGATATTTAATACAAAGTAATTAGTTGCAGGAGCAGCGTGATCCATTTTGGACTTACACCTAACTAGCCAAGGCTTATGCTATTTATGAAGTGCAATGCTGTGACCTGTATGATGTAAATAAATACACCTAATACACTACAGGGAACCAATCAGTGAGAAATAGATATGTAAGACTATGCTGCTCACGCTGGCTTCTGTGACACAGTAGGGTGCCATTAGGAAGCATGATATGTGCAGACCTGTAATTAGACATATAGCCTAATCTAGAGTTCATATAGTGTAGGAGGCAAGAACACCATTATTAAATCTAGTCTATCAAGCATGACATTTGGTTTTTTCATTTCTTTTGCAATAATGCAGCGGTTTAAACTGTAGAACTGAGCACATCTCTGCTTGTACAGTTAAATTACATATTATTAGATATTCTGGAGGGCCTGTCTTTGTAGGGCCTCGGAGATTCAGTAATCTTTTATAAAATACAAATACAGCCTAGGAGCAATGAGACTGTATTTCAAAATGTCGTCAGGAACAGGGTAAGCTGAGGAGCTATGCTATCACAGACACCTCATCCATGCTTTGTGGAATCTGCCATATTAGAATGTCCTACAATCTTTTGTAAAAGGACTTTTTATGTTTTTCCCCAGAGAATACTCATCAGAAACCCTGCTTTAAAAAAAGTGCCTCTAGGCCTTGTAATATATATTTTGGAAGCACACAATGTCACCAGCTTCTTCAAAGGATAGTCTTTTTGTTCCTTAGAAACAGGATGTAGGGATAGGAAGTCATCAGAGATGCGTTTTACAGAAGAGATTAGGTTACGGCTACAAATGAAATCTATCTTCCTGTTGTGGGTGTTTATATGTGTGTGAGACATATATGACTTTCTATGATATATTATACTTATTATACTCTAGGTACGATGGATGTCGTTAATGTACGGGAATAAATGTCTGGTAGTATGCCGAGAAGAGAGAAACCCCACAAGCTTGCTTTTCCAGTTTTTATTTCTCACTCCTCTCATGCAGTCTACCTGCGTTTGCTGGATTAGGTATATAGAATCGTTTTTCAGAAAAAGGATTAGTGATGATTCACAGGAGCTGTTCTGTGGGTTTAGTGCTGCAGGAAGTATCTGAGCTACACACAAGCAGGATAATTGGTGGCAACTGAAAGCTTGCTTGTCTTGTGTAGCAAAGCACAGCCAGGTAGATTGAAAAATACTTCTTTTTATTGGTGCCCAGTGAGTTGATATATGTACTGTAGAAAAAAATATTACATTCATTTCCTATTTCTTGGTATCCAGCACTTCATGACATAAAGGCTTGTATATATAATAATTCAGTTTTCATAACAGTGGTCCGATTATTTTTCCCTTGAATGTGCATTTGAAACCTGGCTCTAGGGAATGGCTTAACAACCATATTTCTTTTCACTAGCCAACCATACTTAGCCAGGAGGATTCTAAGAAAATGTTACTCATGCGGAAGAAATATGTTATGATTAACTCACTTCATATTTCATAGTTACGTTTAATTGTAGTGAGAAAACTCTGCTGATTTGGATCCGAGTATCCTTTTTTTGTTTCTATCCTTGACAATTACAGTGTAACAGACACTGGCTTCTCAGCTAGCTGTCCATTGTTGCTATGGAAATAATGCAGTTTGTGGAACAAGATAACGCTGATTTAATTAATGAGCCAGTTTCATGGAATACTTGCATAATCTGACTTCTGGATATAGAGAAATGAAAATATAGTCTGTGTGCAAACAGGTTAGCATCTTTACAACCATTTACAATGATTGTGTGCCTGGGATATCGGTAATGATGTGAAAGTGCGTCAGAGGCGGAATTTAAAGATTTAGCTGAAAACTCAATCATTCATTTGCTTATGGCTCTTCTAATAGCGGATTTCAGTGGACATTTTCAGTGTACGGGAATGACTTTGAGAATAATATGATCTCCCTTCTGCAGCCAAATTTTTTTTACACATATGGATGGTCTGTTGTTTTGACACAGATGGCCCATCAGTTGTTGTTATTGTTTAGTAATACATATACCGGTAATCTATTTTTGCTTATATGGAGTTAAAAAATGAGGCTGATCTATAAATGGCATATAAATACAATTGAACAAATTATGTTTATACCAGGAGTTAAAGCCCATCAAAATGACAGTTAGCGGTATGCCCAGCCAATCCCGCTCCGCTCCCAGTGCCAGGTCCACTATTCCCCTGCAGCGACACACGTTTTCTCACACACTTACCTTACATACTATCCAGATTTTGTCACCGTCACAGTGATACGATGGGATGGCATTCTAATATTGAGACAGGGTCCTGCTCTCATAACTGAGTAACAGAGTACCTCCCCTCACCTGCACGGGAGTCCCAGCTCTGGATCTCTCCTGCCTCTTAGCATAGTGCCTGAGGAGGTTTGGATCCAATCCAGAGTTAGTAAAGTTTTCTCTACTGGTGCCTGGAAATGGGCTTTGGTTGAGAAGCCCTAAACATCTGGTTCTAGTGAGCATCAGACTATATCTGCTAGTTGCCTGTCCTGATCATCCGCTCTTTATGGGGGATCTATACTCTTACGCAAGTTTAGGATCACTACCTAGTGTTCCATTTTGTGTTTCCTTGGGCCCTCCAGTGCTCATGGTTATATTGAATCACCTCTGCTTTTACTTGCAGCATGTGTTCAGAATCAACCATTGGTACTGCATCTGGATATCTTTTATAATTCCATCGTTTCACCTGTAGCTTCCTTGTCTCCTAAATCATTGTACAGGATACCAACCATTGCCACCTGCATTCCATCTGTTGTGTACTGTTTCATGAACCATATGTGTGCATGTTACTGCCTGCATTACTCCAGGATTCCATCCTTTATTCCAGTTCCTTTGTTTTCGTTGCTTCCACTCTGTTATGCTTCACTCCCTCTCCCCCGTTCACCAAACTTGTGTCTCATTAATAACTGTATATAGCAGTGGTTCCCAAACTTTCTCAGTTCGAGGCACCCTTAGGGTCTCCATATTTTTTTCAAGGTACCCCTAAGCCAAAAATAGAATAGAATATAATAGAAAATAGAAAAATTCCACAGCACCCCGGTGAGAGCGTGGCGGCACCCCAGGGAGCCGTGGCGCACAGTTTGGGAACCACTGGTATATAGGAATTATTACCTACATGCAGCCAAGTCCACCTTTACTACCTAGGCTGAATACTAAGGGCATGCTAGACTCTGCAACCTATACTACAGCAGTGCTAATATCAGTGCATACGTGGTACAGTGATGACAAGTGTCCCTAATAGTCACAATTCCTGCACTTACCTGTCATACTGTGACCCCCGTAATAAAAACACAGATAGTATTGCACAGGGGTACAATATCCAGTCAGTTGCTTTCACTAATCCGTCACTGACCAAGACATGGTCCACTACCACTGTGCAAATTAGATTTGTATGATGGATTCTTGTACTCTGTATTCACTGTAAGTTTCTGTGAGTGCAATGCTGGTATGTTTAGACTTGTGTCATTGTTTTGGCATAGCATACATTACTTTAGGTAAGAAGTTTCTAGATGCATAGGGTCTGATTCACAGATAAGAAGATAATAAGTATGTGCGGATTTGCAAAATTACGCACCTAAATGGCAAGCCAACTCCCATGGCACTCCCCTCATTGTTACAGATCTTTACTGACTTCCACGTCTATAGGGCTACCTTGACTCTCCGTGCGTATCTTTGTGTGGGTTTTGCTTAAGTACATGCAGACTTTCTAAACCCAGCCCATACGGCCCTATTTAAATGCCCACCCATCTTTCTTAACCTCCTACATACGGGGTAGTGGCACACCCCTTCTTACGGATCTCATTAGGTATGGACTCTGTGCATAGCGGGTTTCCGTGCATAACATCTGGATGGTGCATGCGCAAATCACTAAAATATACCAAGATACACACATGGCATGTGTATATTTAGGTACGTTAAGTGTGATACGGGTCCATGGAAGTTATGATGGTCATGATGGTTTCATGACAATTATTTGTGTCACTAAAAATGCACTATGATATACATGTTGTTTTTCTGAAAGGATCTCATGCTCCTTTCCTCTTTATTCCTCTTAATACAATTAAGAGAGATGACATTAATGAAGAAGGATTTCAGAGCAGTTAAAGAATTGTTGTAAATATTGTATAATGGGTAATGTGGCAATTGCGGTTTCTTAGCTAGCCAGCATGTATCTAGTTAATGGGCTATGTGCATTTACCACTGTGAATGCTCCCTGCCTGACAGCTCCTGAAGACTGTCTGCTTTACAACAATAGTTAATGAGGAAAAAACCACTGTAAGCTTATAAGTAATCCTTTGGTCCATCCGTGTGAGGCATGTTAGGTTAAGCAACCTTTGTACAAAAAAAATATTTATTTCCTCATTCAAAGGGAATATAGATCTGGTTTGAAAATCAAGCTAATTTTCCCTTTTAATTTAAGTAGAATATATGATTATATGATGACATAAAAATCTAATTCTTTGTTGCAATACAAAGTGCCTAAGTGATGTCATTGGTTCTTACTGGATACATTGGTATCATAAATAATGTGTCATTTACAAAATGGCCGCCTCCATGTAGTGCCTCAGTGAAGTCTCTGAGGCTTATGTGTTTTTTGGACTGCAGGTGTAAATAAGAGACCATATCATGTCATGTCTGAAACAAATTTATAGCTGTAATGTAACTTTATACCATGAGGAAGACCTATGAATGTAGTGAGCTTGGTTATGAGACCTTAGAATAGCCCTGAGCTATAGGCATTGCCCCTTTATCTTTTGTTTGACTGTTGTCTAGATAGTGCTTGAAGTGCAGGATGTTCCAGCATCTTGTAAAGGAGTCCGTGTGACTTTGTTCTATTATAAGCTGCTAAAGGTGAGCGAGATCACATTTTAGAAATGCAGCGTTTGATGGAAATACATGCAAATGATTTTGGTACTTTGCAAAATGACTTATTTATTTCTTTTATGTTTGATCTTCATTATTTTGTCACAGAGGAGAAGCAGGTTTGTTATTTCTGTGCATGAGTTATAACACCTAGGGATTTTCACCCGACTCCACTTCCTCCTGTTTGAAATGCATCTCTCAAAGAAAACATGAGAGGTGGAGGAGAACAGATGCTTTATCAAAAACTGGAAGCTGCTTTCTCATTTCTATTTCTGCTATATATCAATGCAAATATCACCGAACAGGTGGCTCATGGGATCCCCAGAGACTGTTTACAGTAAAGGTTACAACCAGAATCGATCGCCTTGAGCCGCTTCCAATTTCAGTGTGGGCTGTTTTTCTTCACTGCCCAGAGTGGCAGCATCTCATTAGAGCTGCATGTATTAAGGTTCTGTGTCTCTGTTGAGAAGCCCAGAAGCAACTTGCTTAAAGATGATTTTATCCTATTTTTTTTACCAGAAATTGCATCATAGTTTCCAAAATAAATAACAAATCCAGCCCTATAATCTTTTATATGTTTACAGAGTAATAGAGAGAGAGTGCTGATCCCACAAAATGATTACTGTCCCTGTTTGCTGTGACTAAACAGTAAAGCCCTAATACAGTTCTTGTCATATGCTTAAACAGAATTTTACAGCAGCAGACCAGTCATTTGGCTTTGTACAGTTTTTGGTATAAGTTACTGTACGATGCCCTGTTAAATCAACCTCCTTTATACTGCTATGTCTGTTTCTCAGGCTTTGTGACTTCCTGTTTTGTACCTGCAAACCTACACAAATTAGGATCGATCCACTGTTCAGGGAATCTAGATAACCAGAAGTTAAATCCATTACATTTTTACTACCTTTTATTGATGCCATTTTTCTTCAAGATTTATATGGGCTTTCTATTAACATTGTAAAATGAGACAGAAGGAGAAGTAGTTCTCCTAGTCTGAACATTTAACGTGTTTTAACATTCTTCAACAAGTTGTTTTAATCAAAGGTTAAATGACTTGTCCCATTAAGTGAAAAGACTACATAGGAAGAAAGCCATGGTGGTATGATGGTCTATCCATCGAGGTGATGTCATTTTGTGGGATAACTATGCATTCTTGATGTTGCTCCCAACTTAACATCAGGATATGAAGCAGAGACAGTCAGAACAATTAAAAAAGGCTATGTCTTAACCCACGGACAGATTGGAGTTTCAAAGTGACCCTGGATAAAATATCTGCAAGTGGCCACATGTGGGTGGGAATCGGGATCATCTATATAGACTAGCAAAAATGAAAAAAGGATTAGCACATAATAAGGGAACAGCAAATATATAATGTGGGTGGGTTATGCATTGGCAATTATGAACAAGAGTTTTAATCTAATAAATCTACTGACTAGTATTTCATAATACAATAAAGAGACGACCTCTTTACAATGCATGTAGTTTCCTAATGAGCACCACCCAATAAAGAAAACATCATAATGACCTGTGAATACAATATCCTGGTAATTTTTATTCTCTACAGACAACATCTTGGTGACCACCACCCTTTACTGTGAGCATGCTCTTTAGTAGGGGACTGCTGGGTGGTCTCAAAAGCCACCGGCCTTCCGGAAAAATTCCCAGTAGGTCCTATGGCCAATCCGTGCTGTCTCAACCACAACATAGAACAATAGCAGATCTGTAGAACATGGAGCATCTGTTTGTACTTTTGCAGTGTGTCTGTCTGTTCCACAATACATGTGTTCTTAACTTGTTGACATACAGAAGGAAACAAACCCCTCAGGGAAAGCCTTTATTGCCACTGCAGCCTAATGCAATACATAAATAAAGACGTTAAAATTAACAGTTCACTTGCATAAAACACAGCTTTTAAATTATGCTAAATCAGGCCACACTGTGTTCAGATGTTTTGATGCCTCACCATCTTAAATATATGAATGTGCACTGTGCCACTCTAGTGGAATAAGTTAGATTTTATGAAAGTATACATTTAATTCAGCCCCTAAAGTAGTGTTGTCCTGAATCTAAAATATTATCCTTTCCTTAGAATAAGATGATAATTAGCAGATAAAAGATGAAAAGGCATAATTCTGAGCTCTGACAAATGATAATACAGCTTCTGCCTAACTATGATTCCTAAAACCCAGGAGAATCGTAATTAACATGTATAAATATAAAATGTAGTGTGATCTAAAATGTCACTACATTTTATACTTTATAATGTTATCAATTCATAATAAAAAATATTACCACCCACCAAAGGGATAAACATTGTCTTTCAAGCTTAGATCATCAAAAGTCCCCAATGTCATTATTTTAACCCCCTGCCATCAATACTAGTTTAATTGCCCAGACATAACAGGCGCCATCATGCTACTTCGGTTGGGTACATCATGTGCAGGAAAGTATTGGAAAGGTCAGGCCAGCACTTCTTTGACACAATAGCTGTAAATGGCAGTATGCAAATTAATATGCCCCACACATTGGCGTGCACATCAAATGATGAAAATCCTCTTTCATAAAACTTCAACCATTCCCAATAAACACTGGACTAAATGTTCCCTGTGTTTTACTGAATTTAATCACTGAAATTTAGGAACACACCAAATATTTGCATTTTATTATACTGTTTACATATCTCTCTAGTTAGGCTTGTGAAGATTTTTGTGACATTATAGTTCTTTGTTTGCCTATGCCAGTGATGATAGCCAACGTGATATACTTCAGGGGCGGTATGAGCAGCCTGTTAATCATATAAATGGTACATGATATCATAATAATAATAGACAGGGTTGGTATTGTTTTATCTGGTGCCATAATCTAGTGTATGATCAGCGAGACCCCTAAATTGTGTTATATATGCAAAATACAGGAGTTTACAATGTCTCCTATAATGTATTTAGGCGGGTGCTAGCGAGCAAACAGGCCCTGCCAGCATGCTATACCAAACATATATGACCCGAACACAGAAATGAGCAGGTGCTGGGTGCCAGTTGCCCATTACAGACCTTTTGGCGGTAAAAGGATTAATTTTGGGGTTCATTCTTTCTGTGTCTGTTAAGTTCAGTCGATATTCATGTTACTAGTCTAACTACTTTATGAAGTTTTCAATGTATGTTTCTCTCTTTCCAGGGTGAAGTAAAAAGTAAAGTCTGCGAGCTAAACTACTATGAGGTCAGAAGCTTTGCTGCTATATTTCACAATACTGCAATTTGTTGGGGCTGGATTCCCAGAAGATTCTGAGCCAATCAGTATTTCGCATGGCAACTGTAAGTAGAACAAGGTTACGACCTGGGCGTAAAGAACTCTTGTCAAAACTTGATGCTGAAAACCTATCTGTTGTGTTTATGATCAGGCTACTAAGGAGTCAACATTTCAAGAATGTCAAAATATAGAAACTACAGAATACAGGGGACTAGGTCATAGCTTATTCATTGGCATTCCTCTATGGTAATGATGCTGAACATTCCATATCTGTTCTGTGGCCACAGAGGTTGTGGCTATGTGCATGCTTGACTATCAATGCAAACTAACTCAAAGAGAATACTTTATAATGTTATCAATTCATAGGAGGTTTTTATATGACTGAGCCCAATGGAATTTAAATAAGATTACTCTACTGCAGGTACATGTTATCCCCACATTCTTCTCTACCTACCTACTACATCAAGCATGTATGGGGTGTAAAAAAAACAGACTATAATATTCTACTATAGGCTTCTGCACAATTCCCTTACATTATAAGAACAGATAAATACATAAATACATATATACACATGCACCATACACATGCACCATATACACATTATATAATAATGGAAGCACTTTTTAAGCTAATTGCGGTAACCCATGCAAGATGATTGCAAACATCTTCCTAATAAAAAAATAATCTCATGGATATGATCCTTGCAAGAAACGATCAGTTAAAATACTGGAACAGTTGTCAAACCTCTTCATTACACAAAATACTCCATAGAATGTTTCAGAAAACTGTGAACACCTTTTCCATGTCCTTGTCTGTGGGAAGTTGAAAACTGGGAGTTGCTAGGAAAGTATTTTTAAATTGGCGACTCCAGCTAATGTCCTGTGTCTGTGCAGGGGATAATCTCTTGGCATATCTACTTCTAATCCCTTGCTAACCTTCTTAAGAGCTATAGGTCCTTAAGAACATGACCAGTCCACTACTTTTCATCCTTATCTACCTGCAAAATGGATTTGGAATTACTAAAAAGTGACCACCAGCTAGCTTAGCCTGGCTTTGCAGTCTCCACATCAGTAAAATCAGCACGCAGCTTCAGACATCTCTGACCGTTTATAGAATGTATTGCCGCACCACACGGCTAAACTAGAATTGTAATATTAACAATCTAAATTAAATTTCATGTATTAAAACGACTAAGGGAAAATGAACATGCAGACACCAAATGCTTATGAAATTAGAGGCAAAATGAAAAAGCTTAGTCTAATTTCCAGTATCGTATTAAATTAAAGTTATTATAAACATGCAAGTCGGTGAAGAACAGCTGCGTGTGTAAAATGAGGGTATTCCCAGTTGTTAGTGATGAGGGCGACATTTTTAAGCATTTTCAAGACGTTTGATTATAAAAAGGGGTTAAGTTTGCTATTAAGTTGTGTTTCCGATGAGTTATTTTGTAAATGGTTTTGTAATTAATCACTACTAATGTGGAATTTTCTTGTTACTTTATCATGGTACTTAATTAAAAACAAATGAACAGATTATTGAACACCACCTGTGCCCAAAAAAGTGAGAGCAGCTGAATGGCAACCATAGGGGCTTTACCCTACAGAATCCCCTAAGAGACTGAACCAGAAAGGCAGAATAATAAAATAGTCTAAGGATGTTTCTAAACAAAAATCAAAAGAAAAGAAACTTTTACTTTAGATTTTTTTTTCCATTTTGTGCGAAGTATTTTTTTTTTTTTTTTAGTTTTTCATTCTTTTAAGACTATATTTTATGCAGTATCCTGCCTTACTCACTAATGGTTTTGGTGTAGCAGACCTATCTTTGTTAAGTATAGTTAATTAAGGAAACGAATCTGGACTGATGCTAATTGATTAATTATATGTTGGCTCTTGTTTATTGGAAACGTATGTGGAAGATGAACCAGAGCCATACTTACACCTTTTTTTCAGATGTGAGTGCAGCCATTTTAAGCATGGCGCATGTGCACAACGGGAGTGAGCTCAGAGTGTTTGCTTCCGTGTGCTCTATAGTAAAATGATATTAAAATGATCAACTGGCCATTTTAGTGCAGCAGCGAGCACAGCAGAAGCCATATTTCCCTGCGCTTCCCCTTGAAATCTGAAATGATTGACTGAGGAGGGTTTTATTTTGACAAAAGATAGTACATAGTTATAACACACTTATTAAATGGTTTGAAAACTTACTGCATATATTACAACACACTCATATTTATTTTTGTTTTTATGACTGAATTGTCGTGTATTTGCATTTCTTTTATATTGATTTTAATTTTGTGGGGTTTTTTTTTTTTTTTAAAGATTTATGAATTAATGCTAATATTCAACCCCCCCTCCCCCTATTTGGATTGGAGATATTCCGAGCATTACTAAACTTTATGATGTATTTGTCACATCAAACACTGCACCATCCATAGCACTATGGATCACACCATTGATTGTCAGGGGGCGGGAGGGACTTCATGGAGTGATTTGCATAAACAGCATAATCAAGTCCCGCCCCTCCCATTCTGCTGGGTCTTTGAAATGTTCAAACTTGTATAGGCTGCTGCTTTCACCTCTCTGCTTATTTGCCTATACTATTCTCTGTCTGTTAGCATGCTCAATTCACAGTACTACCTATCTAGAGCTGCTACTGACAGAACTCTGTATAGGACTTATGCATTTTGTATGCTTCCACAGTGCCCAAACTCTGGAAAAGGTCTGTGATCTTTATAAAATATGTAGCGTTTATTTAGCTTCTTTTGACCAGTGCCCTGTTTATACCTTTCTGCAATGATTTTCTGTTCATTTAATATTTTATATCTTATACATGTTTCTGCCACTACATGTAAGAATGTATGATTTATTCCATGTAATTTATCAAATGATTAGCATTAAATTACCATAAATCTTAAATGAGGGGGTAGGGATGAGAGAGCTGATTTGTAACAGCCTTGAGCTCTTGGGTGTTGAAGCCCTGTGTGACGAATAGTACCTACTAACTATAACCTTCTGAAGCTGGTATTGTTTCTAGGATTCGTTATCTTAAGTTTCACTTATTCATTGTTATGGCTGCGAAGGTCATCAGGATAATTGACTTTTACTGTTTAGGCAGGTGCGTTATAGGCCTGTTCCACTCTGAACTAGATCTTCAAAGATGGTTTCCCATTTTATTTGTAAAACTATACATTTTTTTGTTTTGACAGATACAAAACAGTATCCGGTATTTGTGGGACACAAACCAGGAAGAAACAACACACAGAGGCACAAAATGGACATCCAGCAGATCATGATAATGAACCGGACATTATACATTGCTGCTAGGTTGGTGATCTCTAAATGCCTACGTAGCTTTTTGTTGGCGTATGTTACTGGAAAACATCTTATCAAACTCCGCTGCCTTTTAGATGTAAAGGTTTTAGGACTGTATTCACAGATAAGAATGAGTTGGGTGCGGTCGTATCCATCACCTACCTCGCCTGACCCTCCCCGCAACCTGACCCTGTTTTTCGGATCATTATGGCACTTAAGAGGGCCAAATGGCTTCCTTAAGTAACCGTGCGTATTTTCCTTCTTAAGAAGGAAAATACACACAGAGATCCCTTCCCCACGCCCTATCTGGCCAATTTAACCCCTCCCCCCACACCCATCTTCTAAATAAAGGACATGCTGCCGTGGCAAATATCTAAGTTGTACGTAGATTGCATTAATGACCCTAGACGCATGCTTTTCAGGTCATTTCTTAAAAGACCATTCTTAAGAAGCCAGAGCTTCTTAAGCTTGAACATGGTCCTTAGTGTCTGCCATCTTGCTTTCAGCAGCAGCTACACAAATGTTTAATATTTTTTTTATTTAAGTATCAAGTATATTGTAAACATTCATCTCAAGAGTTTTCTTAGTTGAATTCCATCTGGTATTATCCTTTTCAAAATCTCTCACTAGTTTATGTACCATACGACTGATTCAGACCTATGCCAATAATACGCCCTTGAGCGTAGCGTATTTACGCCAGCGTATCTACGAAGCACTCCCCTAGGCACACCCCTCATTCGGCCGTATTTATTTCGTCTTACGTCGACCAAAACCCTACCCTAACTTTTCTGAGCATAACCACGGGCTCCATGCGTAGTTACGATGCCTAGCACGCCCATACTGTACGATTTAAATACCTCTCCTCGCCCACAAAGCATAATTACGGGTTTCATATGGCTGGCACGCCCCTTCTTTCATTGTTACGAAGCTGGTACGCTCAAGGCCCAATACGCTCAGCATAGCGTCTGCCGCGCGCTTGCGTAGTAAGTACAAATAGGGCTTTTACGCTTACTAAAAGCGTAAAAACACGGGCGAGCGTAGGTCTGGATCAGGCCCCATGTTACTGAGATTTATCTGGGAGACACATGTAATACAATAGTAATTGCAACATGAATAAACAAGACAAGAAACATTTTTATTTTTTTACTCACATACACTTTATATGTGATTGCTCTATCTATATACATATTTAGATTTTATTCGGGATTTAGAAAAAAAATGTAGGTATAGAATTCTCAATCTGTATTTTTTGACTCTCTTTCCTTAATACAAATATTGAAAGTGTTACTATCTTTCCGAGAAAATGCCACAATGAAGCTATTGAGCGATAAAGCAAAAAAGCAAACTAAGGAAGTCCAAGGTGTCAAATGCAAGTACTCGTACAATGACCTCACTGTGCTTCTGCTGGAGAGTTCATTTGTAAAAAAAAGAAATAAACTTAATTTCCTGCTACCAGTAAATGTAAACATTTTCTGTCACCCACCAGAGGTGATTCCTAATGACTTGCCTCTGGAAGGGAAAAAAAAACTTCTCCTTTCCCTAACAGACCTACCATTGTTTATTCTTACGGCTCGGGAACCTGTAGATGAGTTGGGGATTACCGGCCACTAGAATAGTGGCTGCCAGTACATACATTCACAATTGTTTTGTAATAAAATGCACAATAATGATTAAAAAAAATTCTCTGCACATTTCAAGCTTTGCATGATGTATACTGAATAAAATTATCAGGAACAACTGAATAGCCCACAGGGGTTGTTATATTGCTGCTGTCCTCCGGGGTTTCGGCGTTGACTGATTTCTTCAGAAGTGGCAGTCTATAACTGTATACCATTCTATGGCTGTTTGTACTAATAAATAAAACACAAAGACCTGGATTCACAGATAAGAAATCCAGGAAAATGCTTTGTTATGGTACTATTCTGTCTGAAACAGAGTGCAGCCGACACACATGCTGCGCTCTTGCGTATCTGCGATACACATGGGGATTGGACAGAAGCATGTAAATTGTACAGTTAGGGCTTGGCCCTTATGTCCAATGCAAGACAGGATCCTGCTGGCGGATCCACAATCCTTACGTAGGTGAGCATGGGGTTTGCCTGGCTCTTCTACATCTGGGCCTGTGGATCAGCAGTTACGTCGATAGTGTCCGCAGTGGAGGCTACAGCACGGAAAGAGAATCCGGTCCGAATACATCAATTTGAAAGAAGTTTGTTTTCAATTTGTAAGGAAGACAGGAATTGCTGCATAGTGCTATTACCATAATAAATATATTAAGGCTTCTATCAATCTATCTATAAAAATGACGGTGTCTAAGTTGTATCCATGATTACCAGTTACTAAGATAAACATCATTTGCATGCCACGCCATAAGATGTTACCCTATGAAAGGGTTAACAATGGGGAAATATGTCCAGTGCATTGAACACCCACCTTGCCTGGAGCCGTAAATGCTTTCCCGCAGTGCAGGGGAGCACATGTCAAAGGATTCACACCATTCAGGAATCTACATGCTTGTTCATTCAGCAGCTGCTGTAGCACAGTTCCTGTATACATAGATTATATGGGTGGCCATGGGTCATGAACAGCCAGTAGCATTGTACAAATACCCTTCAGGAAGAAGACTATGTCATGGTAACACAATCTTGCAGTGCCAGATAGAGGCGAGGAAAGGATTATTTTATTTCTTTGTGCACAACGGAATTAAAAGCTAGTTTATAACATACAATTTATGGAACTTACTGTGTGGACAAAACAAAGTCTTATTGTCTAGAACAAAAAGGGCCATAGTCAGTAAACCAGTTGGGTTGCATAAGGGATAGGGGGTTCTCAGTATGTTAGCAAACAGAGGTGGAAAGTACAATTATCCCGTTATTAGGTTTCATTGAGACTGGGCTGCTTATGTCATGCACTGGACGTAGCAATATGCGGGAGAACAAACCAAGCAGAAATTGTTTCAGCTCTTCTCAATGCTGCTATATTAATAGGGATTCCTTGGCAATTTCCTGGAATCCAAGGAAAAGGTCGTATATCGTTTCTTTGTGACCGACTTTTAATCTGGTTCAGTCAAGCACATTGTAAGTACAAAAACCTGAAGCGTAAATTACCTCTGGTAAGGCATAGTCCGGACCACATAGGGGGTGCCTGTTAATGCTCACTTTGTAGCATTTAGCTAAAAATGATCGGCTTTGTCTGCGCTGTTGCTGCATTGCTCTGCAGTAGCACAAAGTGGGCACAGCAAATTAAGTTGAAAGCTAATGTTATTATTCTTTTAATGACCCAGACTGTGGTTTAGCCATTAAAACGAACTGCATGATAAACTGCTGCATCCAGTTCCTAGGAAGCAAACAGAAGTTCTTTTCTTTAGCAAACCCAGAATGCTCCATATTGAAACATTTGGCAGACAGCAAAACCTAATTACAAAAGAATTTAGCCACAAGCATTAAGTAGTTGTTGGAAATCCTTAACTTATTTCTAGTTATTTGGCTTGCGGCTTGAAATGTAAATAGTTTACTAGTACCGCTCTCCAATGTGTTTCATAAACATTTTAATGCTTTTTCTGTGGCGTATCGTTTGCCTTTCTAGAGCTAAATCACTAAGAAAACAGGCAGGAAAAGCAATAGTATATCAGGGGAAGCTAAAACACTATGTAAAATATCCAAATGCACTGCTCTGCTAAGCACTCATCCCAGGGTTGCTGACTTTTAAAAGCTTCCCTCCGGGAAAACCCGGAGGGAAGCCATAGATGCATGCAAATCGCATCATTAAGCCCGGACCCTTTCAGGGTTTGATAGGGATGGGGGGGGGGGGGGTGGTCTGATGACGCAATTTGGGTCATCAAGTCCCTCCCTGTCCCAAGCAACACTAGTAAACTAGTGTTGCCAGGTAGGGGGGCAGGACTTGAGACCGTGGTTTCATGGAAACCATGAGCCTCAAGTCCCTTGCGGGAGATTTGCTGGCTCTCCTGGGATATCGGGAGAACTGCCCGAATTTTGGGAGTCTCCCGGACATTCCGGGAGAGTCGGCAATTATAACTTATCCTGATAACTTTACTGCATCCAGGATTGTAACAGATTTCATTTGCATAAATAGAGACTGACCCAGGATTGTTTAGCCAAGGCCTGGCCAGTCAGTGGCAATTGTGAGACTATGGGTCCCAGCATACTTTGTCAGGTATCAGCAATGTCTATGCAGTTCTTCTGGGAGATCACAGAGGGGAGAAAGAGATGCCTTTAGGGGGACAGAGCTTGATGATGTGATGTGTCTGAAGTCCTGACCCCTTGCCTATGAATGCTGTGATCCATAATGTTAATAAGGATGGCTTGACGACAAATTATGTAATCATGTCGTGCCCATCCTTAATAATTGATCTCCCAGGAGCAATGCCCGGACATTCAAGGAGAGTCTGCAAAGCATGCTGGGACTCACCAGGAGAGCCTCATGATGACCAGGCCTGGATTATTCTTTATAATGATTGTGACACACATTGAGGCTGATCCAGAGTTTGGAGTAACAGAAAAATGTGCTGAAATGTATGTTTTGTTTTTTGTTTTTTAGCACAACTAAATTTGTGTTTAATAATAGCTGATCAGTAATACTGTGCAATAAATAAAACAGGCCAGCATTTTTTTCTGCAAAAAAAGGCAAAACCTCTCACATAGTAACATGATTTGGCCAGTTTCAGATTTGAACAATTTTCTAGCGTTATTTCTTAAGATGGTACATTAGAGAGATTATCGTTCCCAGTGTGTGGTGGCCGATATTTGGGACGAGTTTCCTCTAGAGAAAGGTTCAGATATTGCCGTGCATTCCCACAGCCAGATTTACTCATGCCGCGTACGTAAATTGACTGTTATTATTAAGTCTGGATCAGGCCCCCGTTTATGTTCTTTGTTGAGTCCAAAAAATGTAAGTGTTCTTTAAAATCAAGTGTTGTCATACTGATTGCTTTGTTACTTTTTCCAGGGACCACATCTACACAATAGACATGGATACGTCACACACAGAAGAAATCTACTTCAGCAAAGTAAGTAACATTTGTGTCTTATAATGGGAGACACATATTCTTAGAACACAGCCCAACAGACAAAAGGACATCTTGTCATTGTTGATATTGTAAATGTACCGTTGTTTAAATTACAGATTGCAATGACAAGTCAAGCCATGAAGTGCCTTGTTTTTTAAGGACACCTTCCAGTATCTCTGTCCAGGACATTTAAATTTATGATGGAGTCCTTACTGTTACATAAAATATGCACTTGAGTGGTGTCTGTATTATAACATAAATAATATATAAATTTGTTATAATATTTAGAAAAAAAAAGCTAAATAAATAAAGAGTCCATGCATTTGTGAGGCTTTGTCCTGTGCAGTAAGTTCTCTTTATGGAAATTATTTGGAATCCCTTCAGGATTATCCGTCAAATGGCTTTCATCCAGCTGAGTTATGCAATTGCGTTATGCTGTAACATTTACTTAATACACAAACAACGATTTTAACATTGTTTTATCTTGCTGTTAATAAGCGATTGCTGTATTGCAATGCTTTAATTCACAGAATAGCTCTATCGACTTTAGTTATCTACTGAATGAGAAAATAGAGTGTACATCCATACTCAGAAATTAGCTACCTTTTAAAAAAAGCTGTTGTTCTTCATATGATTCTCTTACACACACGTTTACATACTATGGCACACACACAATAACAAGCGTCCACCATAATGGGTTGCCAGAGGTAACACAGTCCTAGACTGGGTTAAGAAAGGGGGTCTGGGCTTTGTACTGCCAATAAACCAGCCTTGGCCCCTGTCAGTTGCTCGCCTACCTGAAGGGGGTGTGGGTCTGTATGAATGGCCCTTTTTGGAAAGGATTGTTTTCTTCTAGCCAGTTCCGAATGGCTGTTATATCGATTGCTTCTACCTCGGCGAGGAGAAGCAATCGATCATCCACAGAACGAAGATTCAGCGGCAAATGGTAAGTATTTATCTAACCTCAACCCTTATCCTATTCCTTACCCTAACCCTCCTCTTCCATTACCCTAACCCTCCCCTTCCATTACCCTAACCCTAAGACTCCCTTCCCCACAGTCTGACACTAAGACTACCTAAGCGTAACCCTAAGACTCCCCATAGACCTCCCTGTAATACTCACCTGTCTGGTGTGGTGGTGTGATGGAAATAAATTCGGCATACTTACCCATTCATTAGTAAAAGTTTCTAATCAGTACCATGTTAAAAATAGAGCTTTCTTCTGTCTGTATTTATAAAAGGGAATATCGGAGCTGCCGAATGCATCCCCATGAAGGGCTACACAAAAACAGACTGATGAACAGGGGCGACTTGTTGAAAACAAGCCCTCCCTGCACATCAGTACACTGAAACGCAGTCCAGCGGGTCCATGAGGCTCCATCTCAATGTGATGTCACACCATGTGAGGTCCACAGACCGACCGCCTGTTTTAGTACTGTGTCCCGTAATTTCTGGTGGCAGCCCTACCCACACATAGGGCTGGATCCAGACCTTGTTAAGTGCATGAAATTAGTTACACCTGGGCTAAACCATGTTGATTGCAGGGGAGTCATATTTCAACTGCAAACAGTATTAGTGTTGAGAGGTGATGTTTCCTGTCCCAAGTCTACATAACAGTGTGATAGTGAAGATGGTCAGTATCTGTGTGCAGTAAGCAATTCCAAGATATATCCCTGCATGCAAAGAATACAATTAACTTGGCTCCCCTTGAAATCAACATGGTTTAGCCCTTGAGTAACTAAGTTCATGCACTTAACAAGGTCTGGATCCAGTCCATACTCACAGTTGACATCATCATGCTATTTGAAGGCAGACAGGAAAGATTTACGGATGGCAAATCTGAAAGGAGTGTTTCAAAGTAATAGGAGCTTATAGAAAACAAAACAAGCAATCTTATTGCGTAAATAAGTAATCTTATTGCCTGGGCCAGTAATTTATGTAAAAACAAAAACAAAAAGCTATGAACCTGGTTTTTTTTTTTTTTTTTTTATTTCCCCATCAGATTGCATCTATGACTATACTTTATAGTGACTTTTTTGTTCCTTTTGCTTCTTATAAATTAATTTACATATCATAACCTATTATTCCAAACCCCATCATTTTTTAAGCAGTTACTGGCCCAAATGGCCGTATTACCCATGTTCTTATTGGAAACGGGTACTATAGCTAATGCCCCTGTTTTGGGGATGGGCTGAGGCACACTGTTGAAGGTTAGGCTGTGAGAAGAGGAAAGTTAGGGTTAAGTTGATAGAAGGGGAGGGTTAGGGTTAGGCTGCAGGATATGTTGGGTTATGGTTAGGCTCATAGAAGGGGAGGGTTAGGCTGCAGGATATGGAGGGTTATAGTTAGGCTGATAGAAGAGGAGGGTTAGGCTGCAGGATATTTTGGGGTTATGGTTAGGTTGATAGAAGGGGAGGGTTAAAGTTAGGCTGCGGGATATGGAGGGTTAGGGTTAGGCTGCAGAATATGGAGGGTTCTGGTTAGGCTGATAGAAGGGGAGGGTTAGGCTGCAGGATATGGAGGGTTAAAGTTAGGCTGATAGAAGAGGAGGGTTAGGGTTAGGCTGCAGAATATGGAGGGTTATAGTTAGGCTGATAGAAGAGGAGGGTTAGGCTGCAGGATATGTTGGGGTTATAGTTAGGTTGATAGAAGGGGAGGGTTAGGGTTGGGCTGCAGAATATGGAGGGTCCTGGTTAGGCTGATAGAAGGGGAGGTTAGGCTGCAGGATATGGAGGGTTATAGTTAGGCTGATAGAAGAGGAGGGTTAGGGTTAGGCTGCAGAATATGGAGGGTTATAGTTAGGCTGATAGAAGGGGAAGGTTAGGGTTAGGCTGCAGGATATGGAGGGTTGTGGTGAGGTTAACAGAAGGGGAGGGTTAGGGTTAGGATGCAGGATATGGAGGGTTACACTTAGGATGATAGAAGGGGAAGGTTAGGGTTAGGCTGCTGGATATAGAGGGTTATGGTTAGGTTGATAGAAGGGGAGGGTTAGGGTTAGGCTGCAGGATATGGATGGTTATGGTTAGGCTGATAGAAGGAGTGGGTTAGGCTGCAGGATATGGAGGGTTATGGTTAGGTTGATAGAAGGGGAGGGTTAGGGTTAGGCTGTAGGATACGAAGGGTTATGGTTAGGCTGGAGAGTTAGGATGAGGTTAGGGGAAAAGATTACCTGTCACCGTTGTAGCAATCGGAACCTGATTACTCACGGTGTCCATGCTGTCTTAATTGAAGCTGGAAAGAAGTTCCTGCAGGTGCGACTGGATTGCTGTGAAATGATGATCCGCTTTTCCGGTGAAGCGCATCCATGTCATGTATGCAGCACTTTTAACTTCTCTGCATAAAATGCTATTGACATTGTGGGGAATTGAACAGAAATAGAGAACAAGTTTAAACATACTATGAATAAAGCAAATGATTAGTTTTGAAAGTACTATTAAACAAGATAACCATATGAGATAAGACAATGGTAGAATGCACATTCTAATGCATATGATCTTCTTTTCATGTTCCCATGTTAGTTATCGCTTCACATTCATTTTTGATATCTCAGTTGTTGGAACAGTTCATTTGGTACTTAGGAAAATGTTGAACAACATAATGCAATAGACCTCAGAGATGTAATTCCTAGCTTAGCACAGTCACCAAACACATTTAGCAGTGTATGTTTGACCTATCCGCGGTTTTATTTGCATAGGACAGATAGGATGATCTTCCTGTTCTTTGCATAAGGCTTTTATTCTCCAGGCTGACTTTCTTTCTCACTGCTTAAAATGAGATAGCATAAAAATAGCAAACATTGGTCCAGATTCCCAGGTAGGCACGGAAGGGGGCTTATGCATGTCTCTTGGGTAAGTCGCCTTGGCATGTCACAATGTGCGCTCGCCAGATGCCACGTGACATAAGTTCTTCCGTACGGATCTTTGTTCTGTACGGAAGAACTTCCATAAAAGGGGCCAGCACTTAATATCCGCATGCCTGAACCCGGCCATACAAGCGAGGTAGGGCACGCTAATTAAGGCCCGGATTCACACCCCCGGACGTATTGCACATACGTCTGTCATTTACCGATAATAGCTATAGAGACTGCATATAGGCAATCTACGTAACGAAACGATATGTAGATTACATAACGTAGTTACTACACATGCCTAATAGCTATTATCTGTAAATTATGGAAGTATGTGCAATATGTCCGGGGGTGTGAATCCGGGCCTAAGGGCCTGATCCAGAGCTACGATGTAGCGCTGAGCGTGCTAACGCTCAGCGTTACTTCGCTGACTCCCCCTGGCACTCCCCCTGTGCGGGCGTATGGCCCCTTCCTGGATCAGGCCCTAAGTGACCAGAACTCCGTAAGAAGGAGAAGTGTGAGAGGGGCGTGCGCTCCCCTCCTCCGAGCTTAATAACAGATTTCCGTGTGTACCGTCGCTCAGAGCTCTGAATCTGGTCCATTGTTCGGTCCTTATTGATATCAAAATCAAAATGAAGTATATTGTGAACACAGAGTTAGTGTCAAAATGTATCCGCTTGGACTGAAATCAACATGGATGACTTGTAGAGTCATGAAATAAAAATAAATAACTGCAAATACAATTGTTGGTGCAGCAACCAACAGAGAGAAGGTCCCACTGTGATGGCCTTTAATTGAAAAGCAGCAAGGACTCCTCTTTAATTCATATATTTCCAAAGAAATGTTTGAAAATATACACAAATTGCCTGATACCGAATCTGCTACATTCAAGTCTATAACCTCCTGAATATGTATTTGTGTCTTACTCTTACTTATAATGACAGAGCTTACATCAAAGAGTCTGAAAGCATCCTTTGCTATGCTGAGCATTTCCTTTTTCAACTTCGTGCTTCTTTCAATTTTATTATGCTGATGGCATGAAGTATTACCTAGGGATTCTATACCGCCTGCGAGAGCTGAAGGCATCATTAGAATTTTGTTGTGCCCATGGTGAACCGAAGAACTAGGATAAGTTTAATAAGCATTTTTCCCTTGATATGGGGATCAGCAATGTATGTCAGTCATAGGTATTTCTTTACTGTACTTCCAATTTCAGTGCTTATTGGATATTACAACAGCAATAGTGTGCAGACACAAAGTACAGCAGTAGTGTGTCTTCTAACACAGAGTAAGGAGAATAGCATAGATATCTGTGTGTATAGACAGAGCATCGCCTGTTCATGCACACGGGAATTGCCCAGGTGACTTTGAACTTGTCACTGAGAACACATTGGACGTCTTAAACATTACATTAGAGTGCGATTTAATTAAGTGACAGTTAATCACAAGAGGCCTGATGCATCACCTTAACATATATCACGCAGCGCGTCTCCTGAATTCAACTCTGACATTAAAAATCAAAGACTGCATAGCCTCAGGGGTAATAATTGATTTTTCTCTCCCCCCCCTGATCTCTGCAGAAACTGACATGGAAATCTAAACAGCCGGATGTAGACACCTGCAGAATGAAAGGAAAACATAAGGTAGGCAGCTTCCATTTCTTATGCTGACATCAAGGGTTACCCTTTAGACGGTTATCTGTGGTCACTGCCTGAGATGTGCTATGGATCACTGCACACACTGCTCCAGCAGTAATTGCTTTTTCAATTAACTGAGAGGCATTAAATTGCAGAACACTTGCTTGTTTACTGTTGAATATCATGGTAAAGTGAGATCTTCACAAAAATCTATGAAGGGTATTAGCTCTTGCATGCAGTCAAATAAGACACTATGTAATGACAAGCTAACCCATTGGTCACTTGAAAAAAAAGAAAACCTTAAATAATCAAAATATTGAATAAAATCTATAATTAAAAAAGTTTGGGTGGGAAATTCACATTTGGAATAATAGTAAATAATGCATTAACGTTATAATAAAATGAAGCTTTCTATAGTTCATGGTGGAGAGGACACAGCAGTGTAATTTACAGAGGACATAGCATGTCAGGATAGATTAGACCAGACCATAAGAACTAAATTGGGGCAGTGTAGATAAGACAGGATCAAATCAGAGCAGGGGAGACTAGACAGGATACAATTATGGCAGGATAAGAACATGGCAGAGTAGATTAAGTTATGGTAGACTAAGCATGAGAGTAAACCATACAGGATAGAGTCATGCCAGGGAAGGCTATAAGGTCAGGAAGTGAGTGAGTAGATTAAACAAAATATGGTGATCATGGACAAAAGTTAGTAGTCAAATGGAGTTAAAATTGAAGCTGGGTCAGGAAAAGCATGTGGGATAAAATCATGGTGTGATGGGAGTCTTTGTGGGCTAGACTAGGTGAGAAGGGATCATAGTGATTTAGACTAGTTTAATATATAAGGGCCGTATTCATAATGAATGCCGTTGGCTAACATGCATGCCGTGTGTGTAAATTGGCATTGAATTGTACAGTATGGGCTGGTTAAGGCACTTCCGCACTTACGTTATCTACCTCCGCACAACCATATGCATGGGGAAGATAAGGTAGGGCTATAGTACGCGAAGACATCGAAATTGCGTCCGTCAGATGGGCGTATCAAGTGCAGACTTCTGTTATTACATGGGCTCTTAAAGCACTTTTAAGTCTGAATCAGGTCATAGGTTCTTATGGGTGTAGTTAAATTAGCGGAAACTGTGGGCTTGTATATATTACTGCACAGTGTCTAAATCTTTCTGCCTTGTTTCTCCTTCTGTAGGATGAATGTCATAACTTTATTAAGGTTCTACTAAAAAGGGATGAAGAAACATTGTTTGTCTGTGGAACAAATGCTTTTAATCCTTCCTGTAGAAACTATAGGGTAAGTCATATTTCTGTACCATGCTTTATACTCTGTGCTACAGTCAAGGCCGTAACTAGGGGTATGTGATATGGGGCGGCCACTCAGGGCGCAAAACTTAAGCGCACCAATTAGTTCATATTTAATGTTAAACTGGTTTAAAATGCAGGATCAGGGGCGCTATTTTTCCTTTTGGCCCCGGGCACTAAAATTTCTAGCTACGGCTCTGGCTACAGTTACTACACTTAGGGGCTGATTCTAATTGAACACTAATAGTAACAAAGACTGAGCAAATCTGCACCTTGACAAATCCCTGGTGAACTGCAACAGGAAGCAGACTTTACCTGCGTGACAGAATTAGATTGGAGATGGGGCTTCATTATCTCATCGGTTGTTGATTTAGTGATGCTGGTCAGTATTCTGTCATTTCTATATTTTGTGCTGTGTGCGCAAAGAAATAAAATATATGTGTACCGCTCACATTTAAACAGAGAGGGTCTTATTCTTAGTTACGTACAGAAATATGCCTGGATTTTCTTTTTGCTGTTTGAAACATAATCTTCTAAATGAATACTTTTGACAAAGGAGCAAAAAGTAAAAGAAAATGATTCTAGGCATAGAGCAGAAACAAGTGATAACATTACTGCATACAGTCTGTTCGTGTCTTTCTCATCCCTCTGTTGATCTTTGTGGGAAATAAATCCATTTCTTGTACTTCTCCACTATTCTCTGCTTGAACTGGAAAATGGAATGCAGCTGGCTGTGCTCTAGCAGTGCCAAGCAGTGACTACCCTAACTCCCCTTGTCACCACTTCATTTTCCTTCTTTACAATTAATGCTTCTAACAAATCCCAAGAAGTCGCCTCTGCTCTCTTGCTCTACTGTCTTCTCTTGTATTTTATTGTGGCAGCTTGATGTACAGAATATAAACGACCCATCTCATCCTTTCCCACAGATGTTTCCTTACAATAATCTCTCTTGCCTCGGCTGAATACATCACCTGCTGCCCATGTCAAATACACCACAAGTGGGACATGTAGGGGGGATCTAACACAAGTTAACACGGACACCTGTGTTCTTCCTGTCTGTTCTCCTAGCTTTGCAGATGGCACATTATCAACCTTTGACTTATGTACAGCAGACAGGGCCTATACTCAGGGTGCAAAGTGATAACGCAGATGGGCATTAGACATCTTGGTGCTCCCATGTAGAATAAGACCTGCTTATTTTCTTCTTGCTGACACTTCCAAACCCCAGTCTAATTGTGCTGCCTAGAAAAGTAATTGCTTTCTGAAAGGCCGGACAGTGAAGATTCATGACAGGAAACAAATGATGACAGGCCCTCAGCTGCATGATGAAAGCTTCATAACATATGAGTTAAAAAGTTAATTGCTGCCTGGTACAGAAAGCAAGGTTGTTTCTCATGAACCTCAAGCAGTTTTGTGATTTATGTCAGGTTCAGAATTCCAGTGACTGTTACTGTGAGATGGATTACATTCAGATTTACACAATAGCTAGCGATGATCTATGCTTTCCTGACGTCTCCACCACTGGATTCTGCTCACATTCCAGCAACCTTTGGACTGTGTCATCACGCTACCTATGTTCTCCTACGGTTTGTTATAAGTTAATTTCCCAGGGGCTGAGAATAGATTCAAATTAAAAAGAAAAAGATTTGGATATGTTCTTAAATTAAGTTAGTGAATGTCTGACTTTTTAAATAGGAGTTTATAGAGCAAAATGCGTGCTATTGGGATTATTGTCCCTCTTGTGACATCATCTCTGACAAACTTCGTCCAATGCTTGACCGCTTTCTGGTAGAGCTCCAAATTTGTTCTTCTGAACAGAAGAGACTCTTACATTTTTGTATGTTGAGATTGAGCCAGTCACCACAGACCACATAGGCAGAAACCACTCAGGAGGAATCATATAAAGGAATATAATATGCTAACAGGATATCAGTTGACAATAGCTAGACTTTGAGGTTGTATGACCACCTAATAATGAGCTACAGGAAGGATCTCTTACTACTTTCTGTATATTTCTTCTCTTGGGCCAGGTAGCCCAAACCTCATAATTACAACCTAGCACAATTCACAAAATCACAATATTTTTGGAACCTTATGAGAAACCTTATGAGAAACACTTACATGCTTTTTTCCCCCATAAATTACTTTTGTATGAACTCCACAACTCATTGTTCTAGAACTGATTTTTAAGGGCAATAAACTTACAATTACTAAACTATTTTTTCTACACCTAGGGGTGGTTAATGTTATGTCAACTAGTTCTGGTATTTTAATGTTGGTTTACAATAACTGAGGGAAAAATCGGTGCTGCTTTTCTGAATCGATATTATTATTGGACTTACTAATATAAGGCTTCCTGACTCCTGGTGACCTGGGAGAGCCAGTAAATCTCCACCAATGGATTTGAGGCTGCGATTTGCATAAGATTGCAGCCTTAAGCCCCGCCCCATATCCCTCAATACTATGAATCCTAGTGTTGCTAGGGATTGGGCAGAGCTTGATGACATAGTAGCATTGGTGGATAAAGGGGCAGAGCTTCAGGACACAGTTTGCATAAATAGCATCATCAATCCTGCCCCCATGACAGCATCCATCTCTTCCCTCCAAGATCTCCCGGAAGGAAGAATTAGAAAGACAGCAACCCTGATTATTACCCCAATATTACAACAATATTGCGAATCCCCAGTACAGATCTGGATCTAGTGCTCCATACTGGAATCGTCCCTAATGGCAAGCAAGATGCAGAGATAAATTCTGCTATAGCTTACCAAGCACCCTCCATGCTATCCAGGCTTCCAAACTATGGGCTGGATCCAGACTTAAGTAAGTGCTTGAAATTAGTTACACCTGGGCTAAACCATGTTGATTACAGGGGGAATCAAGTTAATTGTATTCTTTGCATTCAGGGATATGTCTTTGAATTGGTTACTGCACACAGATACTGACCAGCTTTACTATCACACTGTTATTTAGACTTGGACTGGGAAACATCACCTCTCAACTCTAATACTGTTTGCAACAGATGAAATATGACTCCCCTGCAATCAGCATGGTTTAGCCCAGGAGTAACTAATTACAAGCACTTACTTAAGTCTGGATCCAGCCTCCATCCATGCTCATTTTACATGAAGTCTTAAGATAGGGGTCTACCAGTCTGTGCAAGCGTGACAAATATTATTAAATACGTGAATGCCCATATAGTTAAAAGATAATACTTACTGTCTGCTCTTTCTCTTTGTCTTGTTGAACTCAATAAGCAAGATTTACTAGTTTTATTACAGCAACGACTTAAAAATTGAGGCATGATTAATTGATATCTGATGATGAATAATTTGACCTCACCCACATAAATTTTGCTCTTTAAAATGAAAATTAGAAACATAATTCCTGCTTAGCAAGTATTTCACTGTAACCGAGATGCCCTGGATTGAGTCCAATACTGCCTGCTATAATGTTAACACTTTATTGCCATCTTATTTGTCAGATGGACACACTTGAGTTCTTGGATGAAGAAATCAGTGGGATGGCCCGGTGTCCATATGATGCCAAGCACGCCAATGTCGCTCTATTTGCAGGTACGGTTGTCACTTTAACACTTTCAGGTTGATTTTTTATGTTTTTTTTTCCCCCCTGTGCACATCCAGTATTAAACCAGTTTTTTATGTGCTCTGCAGGAATAAGAATACCGCTCTTACAGAGTTACCCCACCAGTCTTTGGTATTCATTTCGTAACCATTGCATTTCAAACTTGATTATATTGAAAGGGAACACAGTGGTGTGTCTTAGTAGAACATGTCAGTTGGGTGAAGTGTCTATTTATTAGACTGTAAAGTGTTTTTAGGCATTTATAAAACTTGCTTTGTTAAAATGAAATGTCAGGTATAACTGAAAATGTTGCTTTGAGGTTCAGAAAGGTCATTTTATAAATTTTCTCATTTGCATTTCAAGGTTGGTAGTATAATTTTATATCATATTATTACTATAAAATCCTTTAGAATACATTTAAGGATATGTTACACACTGTCCTTAGAGGCATACATTGTCTACCTCTGCTAAAGATTAAGGTCCGGATTCACAGTTATGTAGTTTTTGTCTTACGTACGTTGTTTTCTGTACGTAGATAGCATAAATAAGCTACTACGTATGTGTAGTAGCTCAATAATTAAAACAACATACGTAAGATAAAAATTACGAAACTGTGACTCCGGACCTAAGGCTGTAGAACTCTTATGTCTGGCTTGACAAAGATATAGCAAAAAAATGATTTTTTTAATTACATTCTCATCGTTTGAAACTTTAGCGTATCAGTATTGTGGCTTTTTGCCCGTGCTACTTTCTCTAGTGTTTGAGGACGCACAGACTCAAAGCAAATCTATTTTCTAAACCCGTGATTGATGTGTCTGAATGAAATTTTATTGTTGGCGAAATAGAAAGAACTCATCACAGCATTGGACCCCAGGGCGGTCTATCACATTATATATTATATGCAGTGGATGTTTTAGTACTAACCCCAAGTGTCCTTGTAGAAACTTTATATTTTTTTTATGGTGATTTAGATGCCATTTTATGCCTTTTCTATTAGCATGTGTATTGTATAATACACGACCACCACTGAAATATGCCCCAAAGGTATCCATCAATTGTAACTTAGACACTTATCCCTGGCATGTGTGGAAGGTATTTCACTGTTCTGTGGAGCCAAGTCATCAGATGTTTTTCATTACTGTACTTCAACTACAACAAAATAAAGAAAAGAGGGAGAAGTATTCCAGTGGGGATAATAAAGGAGGAAGAAAAGATCATTTCCCATGACTCTGCTTGTTATTCTTCAGCAATGGCCAAAAGGACCATGTAAAATAATATATGTTAAAAAAAAAAGTAATTGATTGCATCTGCTATGTATACTGAAAATGATTGACATTTAGCAATGTACCAATAGTCCTTTCGTACTGTATTTTCTCAGTAGACAGAGACATTCGAGCTTTAATAGCGGTAATACTATATCATTATGGATGCACATAAGCTGGTTCTGTGTTTGATCATAATGAATTAGGAATAGTTTACATAAATCTATTGCACAGTTGGTTCTTCAGGTGCTGACTTATTTCTTACCTTTCATCACATGCAAATAGCACGTGGTAGCATAGTTCAAGTGTTGTTTGATACAGTAACATACATCATGTAGATTGGCATCAACCAAAAACAATTAATAGTTAGATCAGGGTTTTTTTTCTATTTTTCTCTTCCATTGTAAAATGCTTTTGAGTTAATTTCTAAGCAATTATTTTCTGGAATATTGTTTTCAGATCATCTCGGCAGAGATTCACTTCAACTGTCTTTTCTCTGGAAACAATCAAACTATCGGAGACAAGTCCATAGGAAGCCTGTGCTCATTAGTACTTTAGGGATTTCATCTTTTCCCTATTACATCAACTTCATAATATTCCGTAAACAAGTAGATGTAGGACTCTAGGTGCAGTCAGGCACTGTACATAATACAATTTACAGCCGGCATATTGAAAGGAAATATAAAGCTATTTATTGTCATTGCAGTGTTTCCAAACATAGAGAACAAACTAACACAAAACCTGCACCAATGATGGCACAGTCTGCGCATCCATACCCATAATTCCTAGCTGCTTGTTGTAGCATATCTTCTTGCAGTGATTTGTTTGTTTTTATAATAAATGATAACTTTTTCCTTTTCATAAGCATGGATCATTATACTCGCATCTTAAATTGTTTTCATACATTGAGGCAGTGATTATTGTAGAGTGATCAGTGACTAATATAGTCTTGTAGGATAAGTTTTAAAGGTGTAGAATATCAAAATATTACTGTATTGATATGTATTGTTTTAAAATGTAAATAGACAACGCACTCTTTAACTAGTTCATTCACTTCTTGACTTAAAATAATTTCAGAAGTTTATAAAAGTTTCTCTATTTATGCCTAGGATCATTCTTTTTGAGTCTTTAGTGTTTATTTATTTAGGCTTCTTTTCTCTTTTTGTAGATGGAAAACTTTATTCTGCCACTGTAACTGACTTTCTTGCAATTGACGCTGTGATTTACCGGAGTCTAGGAGACAGCCCAACTTTGCGGACAGTCAAATATGATTCCAAATGGCTAAAAGGTAAGCAGTGTCTTCCATAGTTTATTGGGTGCTTTATATTTGCTAAAATATCTGAAAAGCAAAACTGGAGATGTTAGAGACCAAAGTTTCTGATTCTAATTTAGAGAATAGCAGCTAAAACCGGATTGGTTGCTATTGGCAACACTTACAATTTTTTTCTTTTCAAAAGCTTTAGTAAATATACCTCTTAGTCTGAGCTTTGTCTACATTTTTTTTGTTTTGTCTTGTTTTTAGAAGGGGTTTTTTCCTATGGGTATGCTGGTTCAATTATATTAATAAATTGTCATACTGTATATATGTTCCAAGAGACATTTAGACCTTTTGATTCCTTGACTACTTTATATATATATTTTTTTATAGTGAGATTTAATTAATTTTACCACTGCAGTAAGGTTCTACAGTATGTTAGTGCTTGCACTAATAATATCATATCATGTGTTGGTTAAGTTCTATATAACAGATCCTTGGTAGGTTCCCATTGGTATTGGAGTCACAATGGGCCTGATCCTGAACTACGCCGATGTGCTGTGCTTACTAAAGCACAGCGTATCGGCGTTCACTTACGCCGACACTCCCCCTGTGCGGGCGTATGGCACTTTCCTTACGCCGGCTGAAGGCTACCCTAACTTCAGCCGGCGGAAGGAAGGGGCCATACGCTTACACCTAGGCGGGGGGGGAGGGCCGCCTAGCCCGCCCCCCCGCCCACCTACACTAACCTGTACGTAGGGATGCTGGGGGACGTCCCCTCCAGCGTCCCTACGGCGCTGCTACGGACACCCGATCCAGGATCGGGCGTTGCCGTAGCAACGCCG
>WWET01002219.1:135516-166043 GCA_011038615.1 Limnodynastes dumerilii
AACGTTTAAGTATGAGTCAGGGGTGGGGCTTAACAACGCGATTTGCATAAATTGCGTTATTAAGCCCCACCCCCACTATCATTTCTAGCTTCCCTCTGGGATTTCCCGGAGGGAAGCTGTCAAAAGTCGGCAACCCTGCGTTAATAGATGTCTTACGTCTCGGCAGTCAGATAGTACAACCATATTATCAGTATTGTCATTTTACATATGTTTTAATTTTTACAGTGCCATCATATTAAATAGCTCTTTACAATTTTACACACATCAAGCTCTGCCGCATTACAGTCTAATTCCCTAACACACTCTTAGTATTGTCATTTTACATATGTTTTATTTTTTACAGTGCCATCATATTAAATAGCTCTTTACAATTTTACACACATCAACCTCTGCCGCATTACAGTCTAATTCCCTAACACACTCTTACACACACTCACACACTCACACACACACACACACACACACAGTCCCGTGTAAATAAAAGGTAGGGCTGTGAAGGATCTTTTTCTTTATTAATATTATATATTAATCAGGTATAGTATTTTTCCACTTCAGTAGGGTTTGTCAGTGGAGCCCCACAATTATTACAAACCTGTAGCGCCTTGTGTTGTCTTTTTTTTTGTTTGTTTTTTTTCTTCTCCCCCCTGTTTAAGGAGGCACAACGAGTCCAAGAATCAAGGCTTTAGTCCTCTGAATATTTGCAGATATTGCAGACAGAGAGGTCTCTGGATTTCTGTGAGCTCAAAGGGTCTGAGAGGGAATGCATAAAAAGGGCTGTTTTGAGTTCAAGGTGCAAGTTAATTGAAACTGATTTTCAAATACTCTAGGCTAGAATCTCAGCTTCTCTTGGTGGTAGGTTACCCCTTTCCCAGCTTTGGACGCTGTAACAGTATAATATGTTGGTGCCAATTCTGTGACTGACAAGGGTAGTTTTCTGATCTTGATTTGTCAGGCACTATCCGGATTGAGGGAGGGAACACTGAGGAAAACTCTCTGTGTGGTATGGAGGACTCTTAAATAGTGTGCAGGACTTTTGCAATAAGGAGGCTGTCCTTATAACTCACAGTTTCTGCAGTCCCAGTAAAGCAGACTTTAACTAAGCGCCGCAGGTGATTCCCCACACGTCCGTCCGGCGGCTGTGAGGCAGGCGCACTGGCCTCGTGGCGGGCAAGATGGAGGTCTCAGAAAGAGAGTCTCAGGCTCCTGGACCTGACCGCTTCACGGAGGCAACACAGGCGCTGGCCGTCAGCCGAAGTCTGCCACTGCTGGCCGTCCGAGACACTCTGGAACCCTCTTTGAATGCCACCCAAGAAGGAGCAGGTCCCGGCGCGTAGGTCTGCATGCCATCTGGTATCAGTCAGGGAGCTCTGGCGGTCCATCAGAGCCACTCAGTTCTGAGCGATCTGGTCTACAGGAAGCACACACAGCCCCACGTTGAAGTCTGGGGGTCACTTTTGCTGCTTAAACTGGGTTCCAGATGGGGTTCAGACAGGGAACTCCAGGCAAACACATCAGCTCGCGCTGGCAGACAACCACACCCCCCGTAGACGATTATTGTCATTATTTGGAGATAGCCATTGTGACTGGGGAACATGACAATACAAATAAGGAAACAAGTTTATAGTTATAGGACCGGATTCAGAATTCCATATGTTAGGCTACTTAGGCAATGCTCTTGCATAATCAAGATTAACGTTTACATCTGCACATGCGTGTGCCAGATGTTAGGATGGGGATCTCCTAGCGTACAGAATTACATACCATAGGAGATCCTAACCACAGGGTGAGCCTCCCCCTCTGCTCTCCTAAACTACGCTTGTATTTAAATTATACAGTAAGCTGGTATAAAAACATCTGTGTGGATCATAGGTCGTATGGAATGCTTATCCACACAGGAGACTTAAGGTTGCTTTATGGCAGTGAATCTGTGCAAAAGTCTGTACGAGAGAGGGGAGTGACATGGGAGTTTATTCCCTTCTTCCATGGGGACTTTCAGACCTATGATTGTATGGAAAGCGTGTGAAGGTCTGGATCCAGTTCATAGTTACTAATATCAGTAAATGTATAGATTAATTCATGTTCTATTTTTAGAAATCCAATATATTTCTAAAGAAAAAAGTTTTTTATAACCTTCTAATTTGCCCCTTTTGTACAGTCGTAGCATACCTATTTGGTACTCATTTGCCTAGCTTATTGGCAGCTTCCACTTTTACCTGAAGCATCAGTTCCAGCCATGAAAGATTATAGAGCAGAAAGGTCACATGGGAGTAGTTTTACCCTACCGATTGGACCAAAATTGTGGCCAATCCTAACAGCTGTCAAATATACTACACCACATTCAGTTGTATAAGGGTTTGTATTCCTAGTAAAGCCATAGTACATTATTGAGTCATGTGTGCATAGATCCAATGAATTCTTGCATGGGCCATGATCATATGGCAGTGGAGATAAAAAAAAAAGCATTCTCTTATATAAGTATACCAGGTTCATCCAGCTCTTCTGAGCAAGCAATTATATCTGACATGTAATATAAAGACATTGGGCCAGATCCTAAACTACGTATGCGACCGATTTTACGCTAGCTGCTGCTGTAAAATTGGCCATTAGTATTTACTGCGCATGCAGATGTTACGCCATGTAACTCTGAACATACGTACCAGCCATGTATAAACAGGGTAACTATGAACAAAGGGGCGTGCCAGCCATATGACACCGGTAATTACGCTTCAGAGTGAGGCGTTTAAATCATACTAACCTCCAATCTCTCTGCGCTAATAAAAACCTAATGTCTACAAAATAAAACAATTCATAAGGTATAAAACGAATTATTTATATGGCACTCAAACTATCCTCCATAAACAGACAGTGTAACTTCTGCAAAACTGAAAAATAATTGCAATTTGCATACAATGTAGCAGCAGGCAGCTTTAATTGTAATAAATTCACTGGGGTCTTTAATCCCATGTGGTTTTGCTCCTTTCCCGTAGGCGCATGTAAATAGAAAGGAGAAGGGAGAAATCTAGTCTATGTTAAAACAGTTTATTCACCAAAAAAATTATAAAAACTTCGATACACAATAGCGGACAACACGCAGTATAAAAGTATTACAAGCACAGTCCCATTTGTACCCCTTCCCTCTGTACCAGAGCTCAGTATAATGAATGTCCTAGAAAAGGTCCCTTTGTCGGTCCACGGCCCGGGTTTCCGTGGTCCTCCTCTGACCGCTTTGAGAAAGGGCCTTGTAAGGCTTGAAACGCGTCAGTGGATGATTGTGCGCTTCCCAGAAGGACTCTAACTCTATCAACAACAGGGCCCAGCCCGTGGACCGACCAATGAGCAATATTAGTAGTAAACAATTCTTGCTTCGGTTGTTTTCATTAAATCAATGTTTGCATGATACTGTTAGTCGTGCTCATTGTCACACTTGCTGCTTTCCTGTTCTCTGTTACAGACCAGGTTGTTGTGCTGGCTCTGCAACAGTAGAGAGATATGCTACATCCAATGACCTTCCAGACGACACTCTTAATTTCATTAAAACGCATCCCCTCATGGATGAGGCTGTGCCCGCTATAGTGAACAGGCCATTGTTTCTGCGCACCATGGTGAGGTAAGCAATTTCCAAATCTTTTCCTGTATACTGCTGTTAGGAGATGCGTTTCAGGTGCTTTGAAGGTTTGTAAACATATCTGCTGTTCTTGGCCATTCTCCAACGTGAACTGACGAGAGCACAGGGCAGATGACACAAACATCCCAGGCCTGCTTTCAAGATATGTAATGTCATTTCAGCTGTGCTGAAAACCAGATGTCAATGAAGATCGGGATCAGGAGGTTATTTGTTATTAGCTTGCCTCACAAGCTTCAGTGGTTAAGTTAGGGGCCTTGACTATCAGAACCGCGCGGTGGCTATTTTTCTACATGAACCTCTTTCTGTGGATGATTAAAAAATGATACAAGTTAATAAAATATAATATACACACAATATGGAAGTTGCTGAATTAATTTATAGGTAGATGCAAACAGGTGCATGAAAGGCCGGGGTAATCTGCTAGCTGCTAATAAAATATGATGTCACACAGAACCTGCATTCCTAGTGAAGAGAACTGGTAAAGACTATACAATATAGTACGTGTGTGCTAAAATGCCAACAACGTGTTGTAAATTAGATCAAACTTAAAATATGTCACTATTGTCTTTACTATGAATCAAACTTGGCTTAATGCTAAGTGGCAGTGGGACTGGGCGTGGCCATATCGTCAGGGGGCGTTCTTTTTTCCCACACTGGCCTACCACCCATATCATGCAGGTGTGTATAGGCTATGCTGCTTTAGGGACAGAGCTCTAGGCATTGTCCTGCACACACTGGTACAATTGGGTGATATGACAAATGTTTAGAGCTAATGTTAAATTGCGTTGTGTTTTTAGTTTTTAGAAATTTCATTTGCTTCTGGTCAATGTAAATAGGAGTGCAAATAAATCAAAAAATATATATATTTGATTTTTGTCAAGTTAAAAATGACTGCCATGTACTGAAATACTCCCATATGCGTACTCTCACGTGCGAATGTTGGACCAAATCTACGTCCATAAGTTAACCTTAAATCCTCCGTCCCATACTTCCTACTGAACATGCCTAACCCGGCCCCCTTGCAGGGTTCAGGCAAGCGGAAGGCGTGGCACGTCTGTCTGTACGGATCTCCTTACGTCTGTGTTCCGTACACAAGGAAATCCATAGCGTAACATCTGCCGCGTGCATTCACACTTCTGCCGTTACGGCTGACTTTCACCTGTGGCTTAGTCACCTAACGTTATTAAATCTAGATGCGGCCCAATATCACAGCAATAAGATCTAATCTAATGATGTCTCTGACTATGCATGTATGGAGACCATTTTATGCTCTTTAAGGTATATGAATATTTTGATTATTTTCCTTTTCTGAACTATACTAGGACTAACGCATTCTTTATAAGCTCTCCAGGATATAAAAAAAATTATATATGAAACAACTTGTTTATAAAAATGCCTCTGATTCTTTATTTAGGTATCGTTTAACAAAAATTGCTGTGGACACTGCTGCAGGTCCGCATCAGAACCACACAGTGGTGTTCCTGGGATCAGAGAGGGGGGTGATCCTGAAGTTTCTGGCCAGAACAGGATACAGCGGCTTCCTCAGTGACAGCCTCTTCTTAGAGGAGATGAATGTTTACAACCCAGAGAAGTAGGTCTTCCTCAGTGTGTCTGTATGCTATACTCTATTGTTCTGCCAAGCAAAATCTTCTTATTGTATAAGTCATTCTGTAATCAGAGAAAGACTGGCTTTGTTTATTCATGCCATAAAACAGTTTATCCAAAATGCTGTTCATGGATTCTGCTGATTTTCTAATATTACCACAATTATATACAACCACGGAGGTTACTGAAGGTACTTATCTCTGATTAATGGACCTTTCAGTACACGTCAAGCAAACCCTTCATTCTATAGGTGTTCTGCTATTACCAGCTGTATTTTTTACTTCTAAGTAAAACAAATGCTCAGTTATGTAAAAGTTCTTTTGTATCTTATGATATTCAGCACTAAATGACAATCAATAAAAAAAAGTAGCTGATATGATATAATCACACGCCATAGATATGTCTCATATGTGTGTTTTGGTAATTACATAAACATGTCTATGGGGATTTAAGTCAAGGGCACAAAATAATGTGTATACAGATGCATGCATGTGCATTGTACAGAAGGGTGTTTGTTATATGTCCATCTCTGAAGGAGCCCCTATGTTAGAACATGTTAACCTTTCCATGATTGGATGTGCTTAGAAAGAAAACTGGTGCCTGAAGGTCACCGAAATAGTGTGGAAGTTCTGCTAACTAGACAATATCTGCACCTGTTGTACTACAGTAGCTATAAATGGTTTCTTTCTGTTACACAATGTCAGTGGATTGTTTGTTTTTGTTTTCCTTTTTAAATGGATAGCTTTCTAGCAAGCAGCGTCCGTTTATTTCCACAAGGCAACTACATCTCAACACAGGAATTCAGCTTCATAGGTTTCCAGTCCACATCCTGTTTTTGCCGGAGAGGCTTATTGTGACGTCCTTATTCCCAAAGTTTCCCATCCATGTGTGAAAATAATATGTGGGTGAAATGTGTGAATCTGTTTACCGCCTTCCTTAATTTAAGCGCTGATGAAACTGGAATAGACCAGTAGTCTATATTTATTCTCTAATGCTCCTATTTGTCCCTTTACTCTGTTTGTCATAGCATTTCTTCATTTCTAAGTCTAATCTCAACAGAATTATATACAATGCATTAACTGCAATTATTATGGGTGATATCCAGAGCAGCATGGAGTCATGGAGAAGCTGAGGGCAGGCATATCTCCTGCCGGTTACTTCCCCTCCCACAACTGAATATATTCTTATAAACTATTGTCCATATGTGACTTTTCTTGGGGTGGGAAGGGAGTCTATTTTAGGTTGGTGTAATACTGTGTAAGCCAGTTTGTGTAATATTGTTGTGTTGCATACCCTTTCATTTACTCTTTGTAGGTGCAGCTATGAAGGAACCGAGGACAAGAGGATTATTGGTATGCAGCTAGACAAGCAGAACAACGCCCTCTTTGTGGCATTTTCCACTTGTGTCGTTTGGGTTCCTCTTGCAAGATGCGAGCGCCACATGAAATGTAAAAAGTACGTCTTCCTCTGCTACGTGGCTTATTGATTGAGATTCCTGTATGCTAATGTTTGCTTCAGAATGGCCTTTCTTCCATTGGCCGTGTTAAACAAGATAAAATCTTCATTATCTGCTCTGAATCCTTTATATCTAGGACTTGTATCGCTTCCAGAGACCCGTACTGTGTTTGGTTGCGAGAAGCGGGAACATGTTCACAGCTGTCACCTGGTACTAAGTAAGTTGACACAAATCAACAGATAAAACTATTCCAGAGTTGTTATGCCAGTGAATGTTTTAATTGGATAAGCAATAGAATTTGTGCTGGAGCTTTGACTGCTGAGATACAGTAGTAATTATGATTAAAGTAGGAAAAAAAAACCTGAATAATGTTTCAATGTTTCAATCTTGCCGTATAAGGATTTTAAAGACTTTTAAGAGAGTGAGTTCTTTAACAAGAGGAGATTGTCCTTGGGGAGCAGGTGCCTTCAAGTTGTGATTGGGGAAAATACAATAGGACCTTTCCGTTCATTAAAATGTTCTGAGAGCTGAACGAGAAAATGGAATATGAGATATTTGAAAATGTCTCCAAAGCAAATAATTTCACTTTGTTTTTCGTATTGTAAATCTAGACAGGGCTTTCAGGGAGCTATAGTAACAATTCTTTTCCCATTAAATGATGGTCATTTGGCATGGGGCCATATTAAACTGGCTTATAATTAAATAAATATTCTTCTGGTTTAATATTTGCCATACAGCCTTTGCCTCTGACTGGTAAAGGTGACTGTGCACCCCACACTCCAAAGATTGACAGAAAGCCCAGCCAGTTAGTGCAGAGTAGGGCCCATGCAGCCAGTCAGCTGCAAGGGCCTCCTGTCAATCTCTGCAGCACCTCCCTCTTCTTCCAATATTCCTAGCAGGAGAGGTGAGTGGGAAATCACTTCTTGCTGGCACTGATAATCTGCATAGTGTATGGCTAGCTTTAGTACAAGAAACTTTAGTGAAACATGTCCAAGAACAGTTAGAAAAGTTAGAATAGCTCTAAACATTCCCAAAATCTGAAAGCTGTTGCATAATAAACAGCTGAAAGCTTAATGACTGCCTTAGATAAATGATTATTTTGGGATAGGATTTTTGGATGTTCTTTTTTTCTAGAAAGCCATAACCTCATCCCTAAGTAATTATTTATTGTGCACATGTTGAGTATGTTTACTGGAAACAAAAATAAGAAGCCACTTGTCCGTGGAGAGACTTTTTCATATTGTTTTCATCAATAAGACGGAAAAGCAAAAGTTTCTGGTTAGAACACAAGCATCTGACAAACATTTGGAGCGACTTTCTAAAAATATGTATACATCTGAGCAGCATTCCAGGCCACAGATGACAGGAGGAAGCGTCCTCTGAGGACACAGCACTTATTGTATGTAGAAGGGGGCTGTTTCAGTGACACATGCTGTTCTGTCCTAAATAGCATAGCATAGTTTTCTAGGCTTTGACTATCATTCCTGTCAATGAGCTAAGATTAATGCACTAATGCAATTGATGCCACAGACTTCTGAGAGTTATGGAACAGCCCTTAAAACAGGGGCTTTTCATCGTCCATCTGTTACTGGATTACTTATATGATCTTATCCTATACCCTCATGCAGGCATAAAGTCAGTGAAAGATGTAGAAATCATAGACAGCATAATCTGCACAGTAGCTATACCCTTAGTAAACCAGCATGACAGGACACCATGGTACTTTTCATATGATGAGTGCACGTTACATAGGTGTTACTGGAGTTTTGTGCACTGGATTTACTTGTGATTAAATTGAGCACATTTTATTAACAACACACGGATACCTCACAGGGGTGTGTTTTTTTGTTTTGAAAGAGGAGGGATTTATAGAGATGTGGATGGATATAACCATGTATACTTTTTTCTATAATGAATAATTCTAAGGCTACCTTATCTACTTGCATCTTTATTTTTTTTACTTTTGTAGTTACGCTTCTTGACTTTCAATTTTTCTGTATGTTCAAACTGTGCTTATGAAACTTTGATGTGTTTTTACACTAGCTGCATGAAGCCTGTGTACTGGGGTTCCTAATCCTGTGTTTCTCTCCCTCTTCACAGAGTTCCATTTGAGCAGGACGTTGAGCATGGCAATACAGACGGCCTAGGCGACTGCCAAAGTAAGCAAAGAATCAGCCCTGTGTTTACTTTGGGTGAAATAAGCCTTCTAAATTCCCAAAGTCAACATTACCTGCAACTAGAATAGCAAAAGCTTTGCCGTAACTGAGCTGAAAGAATTCTATCATTGTGACTTTGACATGAAAAGGAACCTCTATGTTTGCAGAAGGGGAAATGTAGAGGGCATTTATAGTGTTGATTTTGATGTGGTAAAAATCACAGGAGGAATAGGTGGATTGCGAGGAAGGTGTTAGATTTCATAGACCACAAGTTGGACGAAGGAGAAGTAACAATATCTTTTTTTTTTTTCCCTGCTTCTTTTACAGATTCTTTTGTGGCGTTAAATGGTAAGAAAAATAAAACAAATTGAATTTTCAGACTATTATTAGAATTTGAGATAATTTTTTTTTTTTACTTTACATTTTTTGTTTTTACTTATTTTTAAAACATTTCCTTATTTTCTTCATTTTTATTGCTACAAATTTGCAATTCCAGCTACACAAGTTACAAATTTTACCTCAACTATTTCTCCATAGACTTATCAACAGCAGCTCCAGATCAGGAGATATATTACACAGTGTATGGTCAGTTTATACATGTTTTGTAAACCACTCTTTAACAAGTTCTTGTAGCAGTACTTTTCATTTTAGACCTCTTTTTGCACATCCATAGCTCTGGTTCTTTGATTACCAAAATTGCCATTCTGCAAAAAACGATTTCTTGCCCAGGGGGTGGGTTCAGTTACAGAAGACAATATCTATAGATAAACGTTAAGCAGTTCTTTCCATACATGAGTACAAGGGTAGTGATGGATTATAATGCCTACAGGGCAAGGTCTGCCATTAGGGGGGGGTAGAGCCGGGACTATTGTCCTGGGCCCAGACCTGATGGTGGCCTGCCGATACTTACCTAGCAGCAGGTATACTTTCTGCTCAGCGCTATTTAGTAGCTGGCCAATGCACCAGGAAGTTCTTTCCTGTGCACCAGCCCGCTCTCGTCCAGATGTGACATCACCAATGATGTCACCTAGGGACTGGGCCCCGAGGGTTCCGGGCCCTGCCTTTGATGATGGTGACCCTGTACAGGGCCATGTGAAATTGAATATCATTTGACTAATTAGCCAAAATGAAATATCCCCTCCTACATAATGCTTTATCTTGAAATTCTATTAATTCTTATTAATCTGCCCTACTCCACAAAAATAAATCTTTATCTCCCAGTAGTAGTTTCTTATATCACTGATAAGGGGCTATACAATATTGAATTCCAAATTTTGCAAGCAGAATTGATGATATTTCTTATACATATATTGGAAGTGCGATATCCTTTTTCACAGACTACCGTGAAAAATTAATATTGCATTATTAATGCATTAAGTTCCTTTAATCTGATGATGCTTGTTTAATGGCCTTGCAGATTGCTTTAGTGACAGTAATTTGATACAAAATAACAATAGAAATTATATTTTGTTCCCTATGAACATGTAGGTGGATAAGTGACATGTTTAAATTTATACAGAACTCGCTGTACATTTCAAATAGCTCCCTATTGTTTGCTATGGGTTTATTTTGGCATGTGAAGACATATATGCTAAAAAGTCTCTAATTAAATACGATTTGGTATGAGTTGTTAACTTGTTCTTCTAATAGGCAGAACCCGCCTGAGGCAATATAGAGTTTGCTTTTGTAGATTTAGATACTTTTCCCTGTTTGGTAATATATTGCTGTGTTAGAAAGAGGCAATTTTGGTGAACTGGACCATTTGCTTTAACTAAAAGTTCCCTTTCCTTTATAGTACTACTCATTTTTTCCTCTAGCTGTCTAATTAGATTTCCTTAGCTGTCAATAGCTGATGTTTTGAACACATTCATAGTCTTAAATGTAGTACACTTAGATTATCTGTCTTTCTTCAACTGTGGCTAAATCCTCCAGTCTTTTCCATCTGCATCCCTTCCCCATATTTATTTAAGACTATCAAATGACAATATAAAAAACGATGTATTTATTTGATGGAAGCTACTTGTCGCTTATTGTTCACATATTTTTCAAGATTCAGTATAATGTCTGAAAGAAGTCTCATTATAAAATATGAAACATCCTGCTCTGGATGTAAATGTCAGAATAGAACAAAGGCAAGCAAAGCTAATCCAGTGTGAAGCAGTTCAATACCTTATCAAAATCTGAAGTATGTCTTCTATTTCCCACTTTATGCAGCATGAGGGAAAATGTCTGAAAGAATTCAAAAGTAAAGCAGCTATTCACACAGCGAGCCTGGAAATTATATTGTCACTACTGTTTATTCCAGGCAGAGTTTTCAAGCTGTTGTTGAAATACACATCACAACAAGCCCTGTACACCGCTCCATGTACAGTAACTTGACAATGCATGCTGGGCTATGTGGTTTAGCAGCTGGAGACATGTCGGCTTCATACCCAAAGCATACATTACATATTTGTTTGCATTTGCCATTGATTTCAGTGATATCTTAAGTTACTTTCTTTATAAACATCAACCTGGTGTTTTGGTGCCAGCAAAGGATGTTTAGAGATATTGGGCTGGATTCACACCTAAGCTGTCGCTTCTTAGGTGCGTATCTATAGTACAGGACCTACTGCGCATGTGTAGTAGATCCTATACGCAATCTATGTACCAGTTTGGTATTTTAGATAAAAAAGAGGTGGCGTAATGTCGCCTTGGGGAGGGTTTGGGTAAAAGTGGGAAGGTATTTAGATTAGCCGGGGGGAGGCGGGTAGCAGCAAAGAGCGTGAGGACATTGCACGGATAGTTAAGGTAGCCCTATGGCACTCGTAAGGGCCATAAGGTATCTAAAAAAGGGGGGCGGGATGGGGGCAGGGTGGGTGAGTTAGGTGCGTATCTGTCCGCACCTAACTCCATTTATTCTAAATATCCTAGTAATGAAAAGACGTTGCATAGTATTCAATACAATCAGGTTGCCTTAGCACACTTTTGGCATCTTGACTTTCGGATTGATTTCTGTATCAGATGATCTCTATCTTGTTTTGCTACATTAGTGGAAGATCAAGCTGGACACATCGGGCTGATGCAGAGCTTGAGAGTAAGGGTAAAGTGTAGACCTGAGCTAAACCATGTTATACTGCAAGGGGAGGCAGACTACCGGTCTCTTTAGCACTGCATATACGCAATCTATGTAACGAAAAGTTACGTAGATTACATAAAAAAGAAACTACGCATGCGCAGTCGCAAATATCGGTAGTCTGAATCCGGCCCGAGAAATGAAGTTTTCCTAGCTCAACTCTAATCTACAGATTCAACCTAAAACTATGGAGCATGTGACATGACTGAATGCCCTCCTCCCTGCATGAGGTATAGGGGGTTTGGAGTAAATGAAGGTACAAATTTGCATCTTGGCAAAACCATAAAGTGCTGGGAAAAAAATCTAAATGAAAATGTGGAAGAGAAAGAGTTGAAAGGTGTTGTGTTGTAGGTCATATTAGCAAAACTGTTCAGTATTTGTATGCAGTAAGCAGAATTTAACAGCCTTTCCCTGCATGCAGAAAATATGATTCATTTTCACCCCTCACTTTGCAATATGGTTTGTCCAGATGCAGAGTTGCAGCTTTTTTTTGTGCAGTTAAGCCGGACACACACTGTACAATTATTGGGCTGATAGGAATGACTGTAAAGTGTGGATGCTGGATTGATTTGTCCAGTTCAGAAACCCTGCTGACTGATCAGTTTGCAGAGCAGGCCCAACCGATAGTGCTAGTGTGTACCTAGCGTTACTCTCAACTCTGGATCTTAAGGGTGTTTGTGCAGTTCGGTCAGTCAAATGCATACACGTTAATGCCCTTGTCACCTCAGCAGATTTCCATTCATGCTTCATCCAATCTGAATTTATTCCATACACCAACCCTCAACACACACACACACACACACACAACTTCCCTTCCCCATCTCTTTAAAGATAGATTATAGGGAAAATTTAAGAGCATCAAAAAAAATCCTACTATGGTGATCACACATAATAAAAATTTACCGTAATTATGATAATAACCCTAGCTTTCATTTATTAGGGATTTATTTCTTTTAATTCATTCTTTGTTTCTAAATAAATGAATATATTATGTCAATACATTATGAGGCAAATTCAAAATTCTGCCGCTTATGCGGTTGGGGCTCTTGAAGTAGCGGCAGTGGAGTTCTAATGGGGGATCACTGCACGATCATAAGTTCCATGTTTAATCAAGCCCTTATTGAGCGATTTACATACCTCCCCCCTCCCACCATGTGTACACACTATCTGCATGGCTCCCAGTCTCACCCCACCATCGCAAAGGCTTCTAGGATCCAGGCTTCTGTGCTGGATGCCTTATAAAAACGCATGCGCATCGGCCGTTAGCAGTAGCATTGAGTGGAAAACAATCATAAATTGCGAGCCTGTATCTGGTCCTTAAGGCCATTAAAGATAAACAAATTGACATTAAAGAAAACAGTTCTAGTCACTTGCTTGGGACATTTACCATTGTTAATATTCTCTACCACACATAAGGAACTTGTGAGAGTTTTCCTAGTTTAGCTAATGACGTTAGGCTCAAACTTTACACATGTAACTATATTTTTTAAATCGTTCATTGCAAAGAGAACCAGAGTGAGTCCAGCCAGAACTGCTCCCCATGTGCTGTCCTCAAATGACCAAACACACGCCGTGTCATGCTGTGCAACATTGTTGCCCATCATCCTCTACCCAGCACAATAGCCTTTCAAATGTAAACAGAAGTGTTTATTCTGCGTTCAGTTCCCTAACAAAGACTTACTGTTGATAAAAGGGATAGGGTTGCTTTGTTACCTGTTAAAACATCGACAACACAAGTGGGCCAAACAATGTAGCATTTGTCTTAAATTGTCATTGTAGCAAGATTTCAGTTTTATTGACTCTTCGTAGAACGTTACTGTCAGATTCTTGAATGCACAATAGTTCCAGCAAGCACGGACAGTCTTGTGTGCTGGAAGTATTGATCTATTTATCTGTTGTAAAATATTTTTCGAAGCAAGATGCATGTTGCCTGCTCTGTTTTTACTTTCAGATTTAGCAGATTAAATATTGTAACTAACAGACTAAAATAGCAATTATATTAAGGGTTTAATTTAAGCCATTCAGAAAGTGTTACTTTTTATTGGATATTAGGGACTTAAAGGTAACCTGGTACATTTCAATGAAATGATATTACATTATGACGAAACATATAGATACGAAGAGCTCTTTAATATTTTAAAATATAGCATAAAATTATATATCCATACTGTTAAAGAAAAATAATAATTGTCAGTTTGGGCTGGATCCAGACATAAGAAGGAGCTTGAAATTAAGGACCTGATTCACACTTAAGAATCTTCTTAAAATAAGAACTTAAAGTCACTCCTGGGCAAAACCATGTTGATTGCAGGGGGAATTAATTTATTTGTATTCTTTGCATGCAGGGATATATCTTTGAATTGCTTACTGCATACAGATACTGACCAGCTTTACTATCACACTGTTATTTAGACTTGGGCTGGGAAATATCACCTCTCAACACTAGTACTGTTTGCAACAGATGAAATATGACTCCCCTACAATCAACATGGTTTAGCCCAGGTGTGACTTTAAGTTCATATTTCAAGAAAATTCTTAAGTGTGAATCAGGTCCTAAGAGAGGAAAGTTACTCCTGGGCTAAACCATGTTGATTGCAGGTAAGTCATATTTCATCTGTTGCAAACAGTATTAGAGTTGAGAGGTGATGTTTCCTGCCCCAAGTCTAAATAACATTGTCATAATAAAGCTGGTCAGTATCTGTGTGCAGTAACCAATTCAAAGATATATCCCTGCATGCAAAGAATACAATTAACTTGACTCCCCCTGAAATCAACATGGTTTTGCCCAGGTGTAACCTTCCTCTCTTGAATTCAAGCTCCTTCTTAAGTCTGGATCCAGCCCATTATGTCAAAAAGTACTAATACTTGCCCTTAGAGGAAGGACCATTTACATTTCAGTATTTCAATTGACAACCATGCTATAAAATTGTATAAAATAGAGGATGTTACATGACTATCCAAATATACACTAATAAACGGGCAGCGGTTTGCTCTGTTTATCACATACATTAGCTTGACCATGATTTTGTAGGACATGCTTGATATTTTGTGGATTCTTATCATAAAATACCCTCCATAAAAACTACCAAGGTTTAGTCTATTAAATACCCCCATAAGATTTGTGAATGACCTCATTGTTGTCTGAAAAGCTGCATTTTCCTAATGTATATTAATCATCTTTCACATTCTCTTTAAAATGTGCTAGATGAGCAACATGAATACAAACTGCCAAACAAAGCATATGTCAGAAAATCATGAGTGTCAATAAAATACAGGGCAAAATACAAATGCTGATTACCAAGACTAATATATAACAGGCCACTCTGGAAATCATAAAACACTGTAGTATTTACAGCTTAGGACATTTTTTTTCTAGTTCTCCTCACAGCCAATTAATATGATACATTAGTGTCTTAAATCACAGAATGTGGTGGAAGTTCTCATTTTGTCATTTGTTTATTGAATACACAAGACATTATTCATTCCAGATTTTCTCAATAGTAATAGATCTTTGTAGGAAACCGCAATAATGATACATGGATGAAAGACATACAAAATAAAACAAATTAACAAAAAGGTTTAATATTCGACAACAGTAGTTATTAAAAACACAGTAAAAACATACACAGGAATCATTCTATATACGGAATCAATCTATATTAACTGATGCTTTATATTCACCCAAGTGTGTAACACGTTTCATGACAATATACCAAATTATTACCGTGGAACAAAAAAGTACATTGTAAGGATAATAAACAGCATGTAAGCAATTGTTCTACTAATAGTCCTGTCCTTGATGTTTCTAGAAAGGTTTAGAAATCACCTCTTAAATTAAAAGACTCAATAATGAAAAGACGTTGGTTATGTGAAGACATTGTTCTAAGACTCCAGTTGTAGACTAGAAAGAAATACTAACACGTTTGCTAACCATGTGTCTGCTAAAACTCAACCCTCAAATTCCTTAGATCCCAGTACAACCTCCCATTCGAGAGGGCACGAGAGTTACGATAGGGGCACTATGCTGGATTGGAAGGACAACTACGGCTCTTCAGAGATAACTGACCCCCATGTGGCAGACCCCTTCCATAATCACCCGGACAAAAAGGGTAAGGCCTTGGACAAGACATTTTTTCTATTTGATAAGAAGTCAATTGGGGAGGGAGGTACATTACATGGTGTAGGTGCTTTCAGCTGGATCAGTTTCATGTGATGAACACATCTCCAATAAGCGCATGTCTGCAATATATGCATATATCTGTTTGCTTGTATATATGTATATAGAGAGATTGATTTAAAGATTCCATTTTTGTTTCTCATATTTTTTTTCTAGTTTAAGTCAGATAAAATCAATCCACGTGGAAACACAACTAGTGCTCTACAGATGTCATCTCATTATTAATTGTTGTATACCATATCTCTAATCTAAAAGTAGACAATAGAGCATTATCCCATTTTATATATTAGGCCTTAAACAGTCCCCTGCAATGTCTGAATAACTTCCTCTGGATATTTTAAGGAGTTAAATCTGGAAGTTATTTGAGCAAGACTATAACAATATAAGACTAAAATTGCTTTGTGACTGTACACTAATTTATTACACCCGCTCGCCCATAACCTGTAATAGGATATAATTGCGACAAGTTCAAGGAGATAATGGCTACCAGTTTTTGTTACTGTTGTGGGAGCTTGCTGAACACCCCCCATGCATGTGTGACCTATTTTCTACCCATATTATGACCATAAAGGACACTTGGTAGAATAGAATGAGGATGACCCACTTTCTATAATGAAGACTTGTCTGCAGAAGGAAAAGTATTGACCTTCAACCTAAGACCCAGAGCTGGTGATTTCTCATATGCTCAAGCATAGTCTGCAGAGTTATAAACATTGTCCTATGTACATGTTTTTAACTGATTAAAGAAGACCCTTCCTTATTAACCCATCGAGAAAGTGGAATGCCTTCTACATTGGGTAATTCAATCATCTGCTGTGAAAGTGTAGAGAATTGGAAACAGATCCTCTGTATGATTTCTGACCTATTCATGAAGAAATGGCACATTGAACCAGCCCATTATCTCATCCGTATCATCCCCAAAAAATATTTTAACATTATCTTGATGCTTCTCTCCTGTAATTTCAGCAAATAATAGATATTATATTGTAACTGCCTGCTTTTCATGGGTGTTAAAGGAGGAGATGTTTAATGACCAAGGCAGTAGACCAAATCCTTTGGACTGTATATAATGAAAGCAAGTCAGGGACACACTTTTTAAAAATTTTTTGCCATTTTATTTTTATCTCAACAGACGTTATTTAAACATATTTTCGCCCTGTTTCACAATCACCATGTTATAACTGTAGGCATTTTAATGGCAATTATTGCTTTTTTTCTTTAATTCTTGTTTTCGAGAGGAGGGGAACTGGGGTTGCATTGTCAATATTTGAATTGTGTATTATCATCTTGATGAAGCTGAAAGCACTGTACACATTAACATGTAACTTAATATGTTATTTAACTAAACACAATGGTGGCAGAGGTTACACATGGGTGTTTTACCATTATCACATTTGTGTGCTTAATACTCCTTGTCTGTGTTGGTATACAGCAAAAGACATTAAACAGTAACAAACAGACAATGAGTACTCTTGCACTACACAAAAAGTCAATAAAGAGCTTGTTGTTTTGTTATGGTTTTGTTATGTTTTTTATTTGTTGTTTCACCACTTTTTGCTGATGATTTTGATTTTGTCGAACTACAGTTTTGTTTTGAACTTTTTGTTTTGCAAAGTGCTATGTTGTGTTATTCCGTGTAATTCCTTTTGAAAGGTGTTTTCTTTCATTTCCACGCTGATGGTTAATTCCTTTCTGTGTACTAATTCCTAATTCACTTGCTGCTTGGTTTGCAATGACACTAGTGGTTTGATGATGTCACATCCATATGTTCAGCATATGCGCAAGCTCAGGTGTCTGGAGGATTAAGGGAAGTACGAGGTGGCCCTTGAAATCGCTTGGCTCATTGGGATGTGACATTTGTACACCACTGCTTAATTAGCTAAATATACTCTGGAGTTGTTGTGCCTACAGTTTAAATTTCCATGCAGGTTAAAAATACATATCTGCAGTGTAAATGTTGCTTGCCATTAAAGCTTGCAGTTTTCCTGTGTCCTGAATAGGAAACAAACTTGCTGTCTTAATTGAGCAGTATAAATTTATACGACTCCAGTGTATGTTTTATTTCTGTGCAGTGTTTTTTCTTTATTTTCCATAGACTCTTGTATGTTTTTCACATATGCAAAATGAACTAAACCTCACCTCCTACACTAACCCTCTCCCCCCTCCTGCTACCATTGTACTTAGCCTCCCTCCTTGACTCCTTCCCTTAAAGCGATACAAACACCTTAAACCTAAAGGGGCTCATAGGTGCATAGCTCTACTGTGCAAACCTAGTCACCTGTTTCTTAAAGAGTTTCTTTTTTGGTCAGAAACTTTAAGGCATAAAACATCATCTTCTAATGAATGTACAGAAAGCTAAAGGGAAACCAGCTATTATAATTGTAGAACAGTTACTCAGTTATTACATTGCTATAATTGGTGCAACTTAAATGCAGTCTATGGGCCAGATTTACTAAGCTGCGAATTTGGAAACGTGGAGATGTTGCACATAGCAACCAATCAGATTCTAGCTCTCACTATCTTTATACACACTAGAGAATGTCAGCTAAAATCTGATTGGTTGCTATGGGCAACATCTCCACTTTTCCAAACCTGCAGCTTAGTAAATCTGGCCCTATGTCTTAATTCCATATCTTTTCTTGTTTATATAGATATAAACACACTATATCTGCTTTCTTTCCATGTCACTTGTGACCAGAGTCCTCTTATCATGAATTTCCCAGAGGAGTGGTCTAAATCTTTCGGTAGCTTACTAAAACACAACACAAAATATTTACAGCTTAATATATAAAATAAATCAAGAGTAATAATAATAAATATAATTTAAAAAGCAAACAGACACTATAAAATGTCACAAAGAGTATCAAAGAGATTACAAATAATGTAGCAACATTTTAGGATGTAGTAGCTAACTTGCATGCAATTCCAACAGCCACTATTTATATATACATGGGAAGGAGATGTTTATGCTGGAGTTTTAAACCAAAGGAAGAGCTTTCACAAATATGGGCTATGTATCTATGATCAATTTTGTGTTAAGGTGTTACTGTCCTTTTAAGTCAAATTTATGTATATATAAAAATCAACAACTATTCTATGTGACATATTCCAAGGCTTTACCCTATTAGTAATGACATAATGCTTTGTGTGTGTAATAGATATACTAACAGAAGCTCTAGATGTCAAAAGATGGTGTTTGAATGCAGTGGGAAGAAAATGAATTAATTTTCTTCATTCATTAAGCTGCATTTCCCATGACCTTCCCTGTTGGTCCTTGTCTGGTTTCTCCTCTTCTTGCACCTTTCTATAGATGTTTATAACTTAGAGGTAAATGCTGCCAACTCCCCCTTTTTATCTTGATCTCTTCAAGTGCCTGGATCCTTCCCAGCTCACTTAATGAGCTTGATAAATTAGCTGCAGCCGTCAGCTCCTTGTGGTTCTGTCTCTTCTTTCCTCTGCTCAAGTAATAGGAGTATTGTCTTATTAAACACTCGTATGAACGCCAGGTTTGTTTTTAACAACTCACGTTTTGTCTTCTATCTAATATTTTGCAAAGACTGTTGGATGAGTGGCAGCCTTTTCACTCTTGCTTACATTGGACAAAACATGATTAATGATGGTTTATATGGGAAGTGGACTTAACCCTTTACTGTGCTAAAATAAGACAAGTCTTTGGAACTGTGTGCAATCACCCTTCATTGTTACACATTCATGCTAGGAGGTAATCAATAATGTTTTTGGACAAACTGGTGTGTTATTTATTAAATGATAGATAAATGACTTGTGCAGAAGTGGAAATGTGGAAATGTTATCTGATTGTGATCAGAACTTAAAAAGAAAAAAAAACTTACTAAGAAAGAATACACAAAATAACAACTGATCACCCTTTTATGACTGTAAAGCATTAATGTGACCAGACTAATGTGAATTGTAGTTAATGACACAATTTTTTAAGGGGGGCACTCCTGTGAATTTTGTATTGTTTTGGTAGGGTTGTGTTTTTGTTGCATTGTTATAGGCTTGTTTTCCAAAGTCGAAGGGTAAAATAATGAGTATTTTATGTAAATCGATATATATTATAAATTAAAATATGCTGCGGCTGATGACACTGAAGAATGGAAAGGTATGGTATTTTTTGTAATTTGTCATTTTTCTTCTGTTTATTTTTTTTAAAACATAGGGTGTGAGTGAACCCTAGGTGCACTCTGCACCCAAAAAATATCACATGTAATAAAGCTCTTAGCTGTCATATCAGATACTATTGTTTCTTTATAGCAAGTGATCCCCCTTAATGCTAAAGTGCAAGTGTGACCTAGATAGAAGAAATCTCAGGTGACATCACAATATCTTACCAGGTTTTCAGAAAAACTTGTAACTTTGGTATGGAGGACACGTTACTAATACTGAGTGCTATGTTCTTCTGGTTGGAGATTTGAATCCAATTGTACCCACTAACATTGTAAGCCCACCTTCTTTTCAGTGTGGGGGAGATTGAGTAGAAAAGATTGTTACACTATTTATCTACAATAGCGGTTCTCATCTTTTTTGGGAGAGTACCAGTAATCCATGATGGAGTCCGGTCAAGTGCCACTTTGCATATGATGCAGAGAAACCGTGCCAACCTCGGGGGGGGGGGGGACAGCTGGGACTACTGTCCTGGGCCCCGGAGTTGATGGGGCCTGCAGATAATTACCATGGACTCTACAGAAGTAGGTATCTGCAGTATCCTACCGCCGATACTTACTGCTTTGAGCTGTACACTAGCGGGCCAGTGCGCAGGGAAATCCTTCCGTGTATGGCCCACTGGTAAAGCAGTTTTACAGCACCCCTGCCCCATGTGACATCACGGATGACGTTGCGTAGGGGGCAGACACCGAGAATGTTCCTCGGGGCCCAAAATATCTGGCGGTGGCCCTGCAGACAAATACCTACTACCTATATTAATATATTTACTTTTTGTACAAATTTTTTTTTTAGGATTTTGAGGTTCATTTTCTATGTTTGACACTCAGCCTTCAAGATATTGTATTACTTATTATCTCTTACATCTGGTATCGCACCTGGTTAAAATACAAGTAATGTTGCTATCTCTTTATGACCTTGCCCTTTTACCCCGCATACAACCAGACAATGGCTTACAAGGACCACTAGTTGAGAACCCCTGATCTAGAACATAGATCTAAAGCATGGATTGAATTGGAAAGGTTTTATTTTATTGACAACATATTACAGATTGTGAAACATTAGTGGAACTATCTTAATCATTTTACATGTAATCACAATACAACTATATTTCATCATTATAAAATACGGATGTATTGGTCCTATTACATTAGTAAGCCATCTTGGAAAGACTGCTTAGAAAACCATATATTTGTGGCCTTGCAAAGTAAAAACAACTTTTTTAATGAAAGCAGATTAAAGGTGCTTTGTAGGATCATTGGACTTTAATAGCACAAATTATGCACTTCAATATGTTTCCATGCAAGTGATTTTGTATGAAGTTTCAACGAAGCAGCTACTGATCGACTTGGTTTTACATTACATTGCATCAATTACACACATCCATTTCTTAACAATTCAATAAAATATTATGATTATATTGAGTGACCTTACTCTAAGCTTTTTCGATCAGCAATAAATTTGCAATATTAAAGTATGCACCACAAGACATTTTTGCACTTAGATATCAGCTTAGAAAACAAATTATTAAAAGTTATATAATAGTTTTTATTACATTTAATTAGCATTTATAGTTTTCTGCAAGCATTGTGTTGAACTTTTCCCACCAATAGAACATTAGACAATGCATTGATAGAATGCATTGTGTCAGTGCCCAGGCCAAATGGCACCACTAGGTAGGTTTACTTAGCTGCATAGGGTGCCAGTCCTGGAGGGGCTTATATAGAGGTGCTGGCAGCTGCTGTGGAACACAGAAGCCGTTACCACTCAGCTGATCCACTGTGGAGGGGATTGTCTGAGCTTCGGCTCTGCATAGCACAGCACTATGCAGGAACTGTGGCTTAGTTATCTCTTGTACTTTTGACGCTTTACAAGTAAGCAATTCTAAGGGTCACTGAAAAAAGGGGTCACAACGGGCTGAAGCTTTGCCTAGGCTAGGGTGTCCAGAGACCTAGCACCATCCCTGAGAGTGCCACAATAATTCAAAGCACTAACATATTTAGGTATACATAGGCGGGGTTAATGTAGGCCAAAAATGATAAAGGAGCCTTTATTTATGTTTCTTATAAAGAAAACTTTTCTGCATTGACTGTTACTTGCCTGAAATATGCAGTCATCTGGAATTTGTATCTAGGTGCTCTGTAACCAGGGGCTTGTTAAATGCCAGTGTGAATACACAACCTCAGTATTATAATAGGCAAATATTCCATAATTTTAACAACTGTAGTAGAGGCAATTATATAATAGATTAAGAATGTCAGCAGTTGAAGTCAAGAGATCTGAAATGTCTCGAGCACACTGGCTGAGGAAATGGAAATGTTTTTAGGAAGCGGAAATCTTTTCCAAATCCAGTGACAAGATGAATTAACTCTCTACAGATGTATTCGACTACTTTGAGGGTTGCCTAAGTGAGCATTGAAAAGTATTTTCCTGTGGTTATGTTAAATAAGTATTGTGAGGAAAAATAGTTTTTTTTGTTTTTTTTTTATTTAACATACATGCTACTTAAAAAATGATTAGCTGTATCCAGATTTGATAACGATGGGCTAACTATGCATTCCACATGTGTAACTACATTGTCTGGGCCTCCTGCGCATATGTACAGTGGCCCGTTACGTATCGTGTAGCACAATAGATGCTAAATTCTGTGCAGCAGCAACCTCCAATGGTGGGATGTGACCATCTGCCTTTCCTGGTGTATACGTGGGGGCCAGGGGGATCTATGCAGATCGCATAGTAAGGGTTTGGTGTGTAAGATTTTAGGTAATGGTTAGTACATGCGAGGGGAGTGTGTAACTTTTGCAAGCCTGGACTATAGGATCACACGCACGTAGGACCATTTTATGGGAATGAACTTGCATGCTTTCAATGATGATTAATTCAGGATCAGTTTTTATGGAATACGGCTCACTCCTCCTTAGCCTCTCTTGTACCTCTGCATGTATTAGTGGCAGCTGTGCCTTGCACGCATTCCACAATGCTCTGCAGGAAAGTACCTCACAACCTTCCAGCCTCAATGACAGAGCCCTTAAATCGGGACAGTCCTAAATTGAGGCAGGTGGAAGATATACAGCTCAGTGTAATTTAAACAGTTATGGAACCCTCGATAGTCTTGTCACTTTGTTGAGTAGTATGTATTACACGTTCTTTGATTACTTTTATCTGTGATATAAATGACCAATATCATGTCTAATAATTACCTTTACAAATAATTCTAGTAAAAAACAATTTTGGATACATGTTTTACGAAGAACATTACTTTAATCAACACAAAGGGCCTTATATCTTGACTTAATTAAAAAAAAAATAATAAAAAGCAACTTCCATTAGGCAGCTATAGAGAAATGATCCTGTAACTGCTTTGTCAGGCAGCGAAAGCTTTCAAGCCAAATAATATGCGGCTTATCTGTTGTCAGACGCAACTAGAAAAACTATGGGCAAATGTGCACCTGGACAAACTATTTTGTCATTTGATAAGGGGGGGATTTGTTTTACTTTTTAGTGTTGTGTTTATAACACAATTATTAGTTTTATATTATAATCTAATTATAAACAAATATTAGTTTTATCTGTAAACTATAAGTTAGAGTTGAGCTAGGAAACTTCTCTCCGCTCTCTTAGCATTTTTTACATTGGCTCCTTCTGCAGTTCAACATGATTTAGCTGAACTGCACATTTAGGGCTGGATCCAGAGTTAAGTAAGGGCTGTATTCAGAGATCCGTCTGAGAAAAGTCTGCAATTATTAGCACGGACGTAGCGAGGCCACACCAATGACACTCCCTCAGACGGGTTTTCTGTGACTCATGAGTGCGTTGACCTGCCTTATCATTACGTGGGCATTTCCGTGCGTCGAGTAGTCCCGTATGTGCGTATCTAACTAACCATGCCCACACTTCTTCACTAAAATGCCCCCCCACCTCCCCACCCATTTTTATTTAAATTCTCACATGCGTATTTTTATGAGGGAGATATTTACCCACGTGCGATTCACAAGTCCGTCCATGAAGCACTACTAGTCTACATGAACTACGTAAATATAGTTACTACGCATACGCAGTTGAAACGTACCTAAAAATACACACGGAAATCGCCGCGAAAACTGTTCTCTGAATACAGCCCTAAGTGCTTGAAATGAGTTACTCCTGGGCTAAACCACGTTGATTACAGGGGGAGTAATATTTCATCTGTTGCAAACAGTATTAGAATTAAGAGGTGATGTTTCCTATCCCAAGTCTAAATAACAGTGTGATAGTAAAGCTGGTCAGTATCTGTGTGCAGTAAGCAATTCAAAGATATATCCCTGCATGCAAAGAATACAATTAACTTGACTCCCCCTGCAAGCAACATGGTTTAGCCCAGGAGTAACTAATTTCAAGCACTTACTTAAGTCTGGATCTAGCCCTTAGTCACTTGCATAGTCTGTTACTTTTTTTTCTACAGTGACATTTTCAGAGTGAACTCAGTGTGATGGGCTATATTTCATTGTGTTTCAGTGTTTCCTGCTCCAGTTGAAATTCAGAGTTTAAGCCTATAATAAATCGCCTGCATATCTGTTCATTAGAGTAGTGATACACACTGATTGAATGCTGACTCTTCCTCAGGGCACTTTGTCTGGAGTTCTCTTTCATTAAGCTAAGTTGGTTATATTGACGTTTACTGGAGCTGACTTTCCTTGCTGAACACAGAGGTCAGAGCTTAGAATAAACAAGAGGGAAGAGATGACAACTGACGTTAGACTAATGGTCCTTCTATACCTCACACCAACTTCTGGCAGATAGGGTACAAGAAAAGGATTTCAGCCTTCAGTGCAGAGGTAGCTGCTCATGACAAGGAGAAATGTACCACACTAAATGAAGGGGTCAAAAGGTTCACTTGATATCTAGGTTAATATGTGTGGTGTATGCATTAGTGGATGGATGGGTGCCCAGCTGTTGTTTAAGTTAGGACTCCCAATGAATGGAGCGAGAAACTGAACATTAATTGTTCTGAAATTTACCTTATGCTTTATTTATACAGATAAAACTGTGTGTCTTGTCCATTCCAACTACATGATAGCCTGAGGCATACAAAGTACCCAATGACCATGCATGCATTCTATAGAACTAGAAAGGATTTGTTGGTCTCATGGTGCTGCCTAGCAGATACAGTGCTTCTCTTTCAGGGCTCTGGTCTCTGTCATGTCACATGCGGATGACCAGGAATTCCATCCTTTACATATAGATTCACATTGTATGTAGTCCGAATATAAAGAAGCAAACAATATACATCAGTAGTGTAGAAATAAAGGTTATTCAGAGGTTTAGCTAATGTTCTTATTGTCTGTGCAGCGAAGGATTCCGTTACGGAGAATCACCCCCCTGGTTTTGACGCGCTTGACTCCCTTAATAAAATAGGACATCTCATTTCAATTCATGCATTAGCATCACACAATGTATAATGACACATGCTTAAGTTAATGTTTGCCCAAGAATATTTATCAGGGGTAAACAGGAGCAGTCAGCACTGACAAATAGGCTTATCAGTGTTGTACTGTATTTACATAAATTAACTCTCGCACTGTGATATAACATGTGAAAATGCAAATGTTACATCTGCATATTTTGCAGCACAGATGACACTGCCATACTGAAGGTGACTGTAATGTATTTCTATAGCGTGTAGCGCCAAGTGTTTATTTTATCACATTTTGACAAAGTAAAGTCATATTAAACTCATACTCAAAAATATACACATGTAGTAAAGCTTTGATTTATAAGAGCAAAGTACATTTTGACAAGTAAACATCCTACATTTACAGTACAAAGGCTTGGGGCAGCAAATCATATGACCGCAGAAATAACATATATTACGTTCTCAATAAAGGATTCTGGGTCTGATTCTCTCTATAATAAGGAGGCCCCAAAACGTACCAGGGCACAGGATTCCTCCTGGCGGCCCTGGATAGAGGGATATATAATGAATTATCTGCATAGATGGATAATAGATGCAGAGTCCACATATATATGGTATCAATAATCAGTAGTTATATCTGGTAGAATGAATTTTGCCATCAGGTATCAATTGTGCAATTGTAACACATAGAAATAAGGGTAAAATTGCATAAGGCTCCGGTCCATGAAGAATTTAAAAGTCTTACATGGCTTTTATAGGTCACATGTAATAATACATTGTACACGTGTGAAAAATATATTGTACTCATACACAGTGACATCTGAAATAATTAAGAAACACAAATTGCCTATACTATATCTAATAACGCATGGGTGGTATACTATCTATACATACACCGTTATGACTGTTAAAGGATGGGTAGAGCATGTGGTTAGTGACCCTCTTTTATATCCATATTTTCAGAATTCTTATGGTTTTCTCTTATTTGATTACCACCATTTCTTTCCTTTGTTTGTGAAAAACAATCTTACAAATTGCGTCTAAAAATAATTAGATTGTATAGCGATAATTTTATAAATCTAATTGGAGAAGATCAACAACTCAGAAATTTCTGTAATTAATGTCAGTTTAAATTTGAATATTAAGGAATATATGCAATATATTTGACAACTTTTATTTGAATGTGTTGTACAACATCATCCTCGAGAATTCTATGTCATCTAAATATTATAATTACTTACAAGTTGTCATGTTGGAAAGTTTAATCCAGTTGACTTACTGTAAACAATATGTCACTGAACTTTAAATCAATTTTACTTTGAAACACATTAATGAAAGTAGAATTTGAATACCCTTTTATTTTAATGTTGTATTATCTCATACTATAAAATGTCCACCAAGCTCATTTGACCGGATCAAGACCTTTGATGGCGCTGCGTTTGTTGCTTCCATACTGAATCCCAGCTGGATCCAGCCTTCCATGGGAGACCACTCCCTTTGTTCACACAGTGCTCTGAGCTGAGGACCCTGCCCTAAGATTTACAATTCGTCCTCACTTCAGATGGGGGCAGACCAAATGTCTGGATAGGTTAGAGTGCGTAGGGAACCCCTATACTGTACAATTTAAACCCCTCCTCCCCCCTTGTAATTGCACCTGCCCCACTGTCAGAAACCCGTCTGATGAAAAAAATTACTGGAAGTCTGAATCTTGATGCGAGCGCCGTTAAGCTTGTGGGACCAATCTCAAAAAGGTGTCATTTTGATCCCAATGTTCCCATGATATATGGGGTGGATATGGGCACGATATATGGGGTGTATATGGGCATGATATATGGGGTGTATATGGGCACGATATATGGGGTGTATATGGGCACGATATATGGGGTGGATATGGGCACAATATATGGGCATGATATATGGGGTGTACATGGGCATGATAAGTGGTAACACAAATCATAGGGGTGCACAAGACCCACAGAGTGCAGTAATAATGAAATGTCTCTTACATGAATTTTGATACACAGGAATATCTGATAAGCATTTATTCATTTTCTGATATTGATTTTATGACAATTCCCTAAAATGCACATGACAATGTTTCTAGTTTTTAAAAGGCACGACTGAACCACAATATGGAATATAGAAAGCCGCAACATATTTCCCCATAATAGTGGGTGAAGATTCCTAAGTTTTGGAAACAAAGGGGCAGATCCAGACCTAAAAACGACGGTGGCCGTATGCGTAAGAATGGCATTTCTGCTCTTCTGTGCATGCGCCGGGCAGATGGTGCCCGGCCTAATCGATTTATCAGGGTGCCCTGGATCGGACGAAGGTGCGTGCAGCACTGTATGCTGTAGTTACGGAAGGTAGGCGGGGGGAGGGAAATTAGGAAGGGAGGGCTGGGCTAGGGGGTTACGATTAGTTTCCCGGCGTAATTACCCACTGTTACGCCGGCTGAAGTTAAGGTAGCCTTCAGCCGCCGTAACAGTGGGTAAGTACGCCGGGACAGGGGGAGTGCTTATGAGCAACGCTGGCCGTACTTATGAAATACGGCACAGCGTAGCTCTGGATCAGAACCAAAATGTTTAAATGTTAATTCTTAAAAAATTGGGGCTGATCCAATGTTTAAGAGTAAGGGTAAAACAGGTGCAAGTGTAGACCTGAGCAAAACCATGCTAACCAGAAAGGGAAGGCAAATGTAAACTTTGAAAACAGATTTAAAGTTTACAGATTAAACATAAAGCTTTGAAATATGTGAGTCCTAGAGGCCATATCTCCAGAAAGACATAAATACTCACAAATCATACCAAGAAAGGCTAGAGGAACTAAACATGTATAGCTTGGAGCAGAGAAGGGAGAGGGGGGACATGATAGCAGCTTTCAAATACATCAAGGGTTGTGACCAGCTAGGGGAGGGTGGCATTTTTCAAAGGAAGAGGTGTAATAGAACACGAGGGCATGGATATAAACTGGAAGGTGGTAGATTCAGAGGATATGTGTTGGAAAATTACTTCACTGAAAGGGTGATAGATAAGTGGAATATTCTCCCATCTGAGGTGGTAGAGGTAACACAGTAAACAGTTTAAACATTCATGGGATAAATATAAGGATATCCTAAATTTCAAATTATATTGAAGGTAAATAGAGTCTAAGGCATGGTTGCCGACTTTTGGCAGCTTCTCTCCGGGAGATCCCGGAGAGAAGCTAGCGACGCATGGAGAGGTGGGGCTTAACGACACGGTTATGCAAATCGCGTCATTAGGCTCCGCCCCCTTGCTCATACTGACCCGTTTTTAGTTGAAAAAGGGGTCGGGACGGGGCTTGATGCCGCAGATTGCGTCATCAAGTCCCTTCCTGTGCCTAGCAACACTAGTATACTAGTGTTGCTAGACAGGGGGGCAGGACTTGAGGCCGTGGTTTCAGTAAAACCACGGGCCCCAAGTCACTTGCAGGAGATTTGCTGGCTCTCCCGGGATACCGGGAGTACTGCCCGAATTTCGTGAGTCTCCCGGACATTCCGGGAGAGTCGGCAACCCTGGTCTAAGGTCAGTATAGTTTTAAATAAACAACTGGGCAGACTGGATGGGCCATGTGGCTCTTATCTGCCGTCACTTTTTATGTTTCTATATTCCATTCCTGCATTATAATGCCCTTTTTTTGATTGCTGTATTTTCAAACAATTCAGTGTTATTGTTAGTGGAATAAAAATGGCTGCCAAACCACTCTGATCACACATGCCCAAAGTCATCTGCAAAGGCCCGTTCATCTGTCAATAAAATGCCAGACACCTGTGCTAATACTGATAAATATTTCAGGAAGCAGATGTCTCTGTGACCTGAAATGGATACTAATCAACTCAGGAAAGTATCCAGCTTTCCATTCTGTAAAAACGAGACTTGCTGTTTTTCCATTACCCTTCTGTTTAAAGACCTATGTGTTTTACCAGTAAGCTTTTCACATATATGCTCATAATGCTGCTATTGTGAGACCTATGTGATCTTGCAGACTTTATTAGGTGTGATCATAGACATAAGGTTTCCTAAGCCCTACTAGGTGCCAGCTATCTAAACTTTGAATTCTAAAACATCAGAGATTATTGATTTGTAAAGGTAAGAATGTAGTGTAACCAAACTAGACTTCCATTATCATTCAGATCACTATGAAAAAATATGAACATTAATCTTCCAGATGCAAAATGAACCTTTGCAGAATCAGCAGATTAAGTTTATCTTGAGTTGTAGTTTAGATAAGCATGATAAGCATCTGCTGTCCTTGATATTATGACATAAGTATTGTACAGTAAGGATCAGATGTTCCCTTTCTCAAGGAACGTGGATTAACATGGTACTGATTAGTTTGTGACAAGTGTGTTCTCGGTCTTTATGCCCCATACACATTGTCCAAGTAATCATATAAAAGTAATGCAGCACCGTAGCTCAGTGAGTAACACTTGTGTCTCAGGTCATGAGTTCGATTCCCAGAGTAGGCCTTATCTGCGTGGAGTTTTTATGTTCTCCCCGTGTCTGCGTGGGTTTCCTCCCTGTGCTCCAGTTTCCTTCCACATGGCAAAAACATGCTGCTAGGTTAATTGGTTGCCGACTAAATTAACCCTAGTGTGCGTGTGGATACCTGTATTCATAAGGAACTGATGTGAATGTGAAATTGGGCCGGATTCAGAGCACCAAGCGCATTGCATATGCGCCCGCTGTTTTCCAACTTGTGATACTGCGCAGTAATTTTCTAACGTCATCTACATTTCTTTTAGTAACGTAGATTGCGTAAATGTGTCTTTTAGATATATATATATATATATATATAT
>WWET01002219.1:174919-193982 GCA_011038615.1 Limnodynastes dumerilii
GTTCTGGGCAACCAGAAACCCCCATGGTTTTGCCCCTGATCAGGGAGTCAACCTAAAGTGTGGGTGATCATCCTAACTCCCTGAAGTGTTTGGCATTTTTCTTGATGCTGATTCTGCTTTTTAAAGACATTGTATATTTTGACAGAATTAAAAAATGGTGTCCTATTTCCCTGCATTGAGGCCTATGAGGATGGTCAATTTCATGGAGTCCAAGATGCAGTCAAAGACTGGCAGCTATGTAAGAGAACATGACTTTAGTAATAGAGACAGAAATGCTAAACACAGTTTTTTTCTTTTGTTAATCAGCTGCGGTATCACCTACTTTAGCTTTTATATAAAGTTGAACATGTCAGTGGATCACCTGTTCATAGTCTGTACAATAAATACTGGTATTATTTGTTACATGACAATTAAACAATCAATAAATACCGCAGGGTTGACGACTTTTAATAGCTTCCTTCCAGGAGATCATAGAATGAAGCCATAGGTGCATGCAGGGGCGTGGCTTAATGAAGCAAGGTATGCAAATTTAGTCAATCATTAAGCTCCACCCCCTGACTTATAATAACGCCTTTTAAGGTTTCATAGGGATGGGAGCGGGGCTTGTTGACACATCATCATGCATCATCAAGTCCCTCCTTGTCCCTTGCAACACTAGGATACTAGTGTTGCAAGTCAGGGGGGCAGGACTTGAGGCCGTTGTTTTCATGAAACCACGGGCCTCAAGCATCTGCGGGAGACTTGCAGGCTCTCCCGGGATACCGGGAGAACTGCCCGAATTTTGCGAGTCTCCCGGACATTCCGGGAGAGTCAGCAACCCTGAAATACCGATGCTGCTGTTCTTACCGAGAATTTGTTTTCCTGGCAGCACTAGACATACTCATGGGTGAAGCTAATCAAGGGACACTCCTATGATGCAGCAACTTGATAGAGCTATCACATTCTCCCTGATATTCATTTGCAAACATTGGAAACATGATATAAAGATTTACAGTAGTGATTCATTAAGAGTCAAAGAGTAAGAGTTCAAATCTCTACAGATATATGAACTTTTTTTTTTGGCTTTTGAAATAGTGATTACTGTAAATGCATATATTAATTATTGCTATTTTGAGAGTGAAATGTATAAACAGGAGATATGGATGTGAACTTTACAACATCTCCAATTTTAATATTTGCATCCTGACCTGTTTATGACGGTGTAAAGCTGTGGTAGTCACAAACATGTTGGTACAATAATGTCACAAGCATTTGGGTTTATTCACATTTAGTCTCTGACTTCTTTATAATCTCTTAATCTATTTTCTTCTCTTTTTATGTTGTTATTAACATAAGGGCGCAAATGATAATTAATAGGGACGTTAATAACCTTTTATTCTAATATGTTAAAGCTGATAAATTGAAGCCTATAAAAATACATGAGTAAAACATATCTAATTGGTGCATTCATTTTTATTTGTGTTTTAAAACTTTACAAACCTAATCCATCCTTAACTCATCTGATACTCCATTTTAAACATGCTTTCCATCACTGCAGTGTTAATTTTGGTTAATTACAGTGTTACCCAAGACAATCCTTTAGCTTTAGAATGTTTTTACTATTGTTTGTCTTTTTTTCATCATTTTACAATGAGGTTTAAAAAATGTGCAGCTAATATTTCTTTCTCAAAAATAAAACATGGATGGAGTCTGCAGGGTATGATTTGTAGACAGTTATGGCTCCATTATCACTTTCCATAGAGAAAAGGGGACTGATGTTTTCACCATACACACAAATAACCCTAACACAGAACCATTAGGTGGGTACTACAAAATATAATGTTTTTTTATTGCAAAAGTTTTCTTTTTTTTTTTTCTTTTGCTCTTTTTAAAAAGTAGAAAGCTTTAATGATAAGAACAGAACTTAAAACGCAAGTTGCTTTGAAGAGCTACCAATCACATTCACAAACAAATATTTTTGAAATCCCAGTGCAGTGAGGTTAAAAAGACGTTCACGTTATTGTAGACAAAGCTTTGATTATTGGTGAATGCTATTTGCATACCTTTATATCTAAGTATACATTTTCTATGGCAGGACACAGCAGGGATCCTTTTAGGGCCTAAAAAGGCTTATAATAAGTTAAAAGTGCATGAACACTACCAAAGATCTGTACAATCATGCATAAAAAGTGTATGCTCAAAGCAGCTAAGACATTTTTAAAAGAAGTTTGTGAATGATCGAAGATGCTTTTTTTTATAGCGAATCAACTTGTATTTTAGTTTTCTGTATCTTTTAAAATTGATATTACTTTAACCTAAACTAACTTACAGTTGCTGTCTGTGCAAATATTTTGTATTTTGATAAATTGTAGATTTGTGTTTGCTTAGAATTATTGCTTCACCAATTGTTTTTTTTTTCTATCAAATCTTAAATAATACTTTAGAATTTAGTACACTTGTCCACATTAAGTCCATATTTGTAACACTGTGAATAGTTCACAGAACAGTTTTGAACATTTCATTCATCTCTAATTACTACACTGCAAAGGGCAAATTTAATTGGTTGTGTGATTCTAGAAATGATTCTGCAGTAGCTTTTTATAACCATATTTTATTAATCAGACTGTGCAAAACAAGATGCATTTATTTTGTCATTGTAATATAAATTATATATCCCTTTTTATATACTTAATACACTATACACATTTATTTTCTCCTATGAAAAGCTTAGATTATTGTAAAAGAACATATTGTTGTATTTTGTGTACATACATCATTAACCATAATAGTTATTTGATTTTTGCCATTATGGTATATATCTAAGCAGCTTAAATTTTTGTGATCACAACATACATTTAAACATTGCAACTATGATATATTAGTCATTTGAATAATCATAAAGTTTTTCTTCTGCATAGATTCATTAATGTTACAGTGGAGTTTAAACACAATATTATCCACTAAAATGTCAAGTTTATTTCACAACACAGCATCTTGCTATAACATCCGTGCTAGCTGTTAAAGTGGTATAACTGTCATATATAAAACATTACAATAAAGAATATAGAATACAAATCACTAGCACACCCCCTGAAATCAGTGACACCTGCTGTACTGGAGAACTGCAAATAACCTTTGTGCATAGGTCACATGAGGGAGAAGTCGGCTGTTACATGGGACATTCTAAACATTTTAATGCAAATCTGGAGACCGCAAACTTGATTTCTTTAAAAAAAAAAATGTAAAAGTGCTAATAGCGGTGTCCGATTTCCCGAATATCACAATAGACATTTTTCTCATTTAGAAAACATATAAGTAGATACAAGTTCTAAATGAAAGCTGTCATTTTTGTAATGTTATTGAAATGACATTTTCGAAATAGAATCTTTCGAAAATGCTATTTTTCTATCCACAGACCCACACCCAAATAAAGCAGCCTTGAGGGAGGGCTATTGCTGCTGTCCAAAAAAGCAAATATAACAAAGCAGAAAAAAACAGTGCTATAGGAGTAATAGTACATTAAGTACTAAGATGTGTATAAGAAGTTTTAATGAGTCTGTGTGTGTCACTCACCGGAGCAAGAGACACAGACAACAACTATGCAGCAAACTAAATAAAAAACTATTAATGAAACAGGACATCAAATATTTAATTATCAATCAGCTGCAGAAACTACAAATAAAGAGGTCAAATTTGAGTAATATCCAATCTCCACATAATCACAATAGGATGCAGTAATAAACATTAGTAAGTACTGATACACAACAAGCCACATGTTACCGGTATTAGTTTGGGGTTTAGGTCAGGCCCAAGTAACATGCAAAGAAAATTTAGTACTTATCTTTTTATAGGACCAGATCCAGACTTAGGAGAAATTTCTGTATGTTAGGCTCCCCCACGGAGGCTAACGTACGGAATTTGGTATCTTCAGTATCGCTGCTCTCCTACGTGCAGAGGAAATTTATGGGTGCCTTAAAAAAAAAAGGCATCTTTTAAGTATTCAGTTTGCAAGACTTACTGGCGGAATGCTGGATTGTATGTAAGGGCTTAGCCAAACAATTTAAATATCAATGTATCTCATATGCATGGTGTGTGGCAACCCCCTGTGTGCGGTGACCTGAATTCTGCATGGAACGCAGCCGTCTGATCCTGCGCCCTGCGTGGTTTTTCTTGTAACGCATGATAGGGGATTTATGTACATTTTTTTTTAAATCCCCTATCATTTTGTCAGACTTATCATCCAGCCCATCCAGTTTAACATAGGCTATGGACCAGATCCAGGCTTCCTCCAAGGGGTATCAGAAAGCACCTGCTTTTGCATGCTGCATGCACACACTCTGAGGGCCATAATTGGAATGCAGTCTTCAGAATCCAGCATTCCGATCTGAAGACACGAGGTGTGTTCACAAATGGGAGGGGTTGGGTATGTTAATGGTCCATACACTGATTGGCCGCAAGAACCTCATTTTCAATCAATTCCCATTTTACATAGCAATGGATTGGGAGTTTTATGGTAGGGCCTAACTGATGGAACTCCATGGGAGTAATCTCACATTTATTAGTAACGTTTATTTATAAGGCGCTACACAGTATCCGCAACGCCATACAGAGGCAATGACAAAGATAATAATTACATATAAAATTCAATACAATAATTAACAGGGTATAAAATACATGAACAAGAAATACAATACATGTACAAAGCAAAATTTAAATACAGTACAAAAAAAATGCTGGATATGTGTGTAGGAGCAGATGAGTAACAAAAGACTGTGGAGAGAAAAAGGTGAGAAGTGATGAGGACAAGGAAGAGGGGTGATGACAAGAGGGAGGAGGACCTTGCACATAAGAGTTAACATGCTAATTGAGAGAGGACAAATAAACGGGAGACAAAGGGATGAACATGGGGAGGGCAGGTAAGTTTAGGTGGAGGAAGGGTAGGCTAGCCTGAAGAAGTGGGTTTTGAGGGAGCGTTTGAAGGATTGGAGGGTGCTGGAATGCCTGATAGGAGGTGGTAGGTTGTTCCAATGGAAAGGGGGGCCCGGGAGAAGTCTTGGATGCGGGAGTGAGAGGTAGTTATCAGGTTGGAGTTGAGGCGACGGTCACCAGCAGAGCAGAGGGGACAGGAGGGACTGTGGATGGAGATAAGGGAGGAGAGATTGGGAGCGGTGGAGGAGGAGAGAGTCTTGTAAGTTGTGGTGAGGAGCTTGAAGAGAATTCTGAAAGGGACAGGAAGCCAGTGTAGAGATTGACAGAGAGGAGAGGTGGAGGCAGTGTATTTGGAGAGGAAGATGAGCCTGGCTGCAGCATTTAGTATAGATTGTAGGGGTGAGAGACGGACCAGAGGGAGGCCAGAGAGGAGAATGTTGCAGTAGTCAATATAACAGGGATCGGTTATCAGAACCCCTATGGCACTGCGTGTGGGGCTCTACATGCAGCATGATCAGTTGTCTGGATCTATTCCTATGTATAATAAAAATAATAGAAGTCCCCAATGAATAATGGTGAAGAACATTACTAGGCCCACTTTATAATAGATAACCTTTCCTTATTAACGGCAGGCTAAATATTCAATTACTGCATTTTTGTATTCTAACAGTTGTATATAGTCAAGATTACTCATATACATGAATTCCAGATTAGCTGTAAATCAGTATAAAACCATTACTTTCACTATATGTTATTTTATCTTGCACACAGAATTAATTACATGAATTTAAATGCTATCAATATAAAATTTTGTACATGAAATTCTCTCCAGGCCACTGTTTTGGCACTTACAATTATATACGTTGTTTTTATTTAGCTAATCAAACATGACAACACGACACATTCATTTAATTTGCTGTCAAGATGATAGGGGGACATATGTGTAGCTGAACTAGATTTTCCTGATTTTTAAGCAAACAGAAACGGGAACTCTGGACTTGTATATTGCTGTAACCCGCTTTTCACTACTTATTCTTGTCATTCCCATATCAACACAAGGTTAAAAGGTTAGCGTAATGAGGCACATACTGACATTTTTCTATTTGCCTTAAATATGAAGATACTTGGAAATGTTTTTTTTTTTTTAAAAAAGCACTTTGCAGAACAAAATGAAATTGGACATGTCATGCATATTTATCTTTCTAACCTAGTTAACTGTTTGTCATATTTGTTGCAGGAGTGATTCGTGAAAGTTATCTCAAAGGTCACGACCAACTTGTTCCTGTCACGCTTTTGGCCATTGCTGTAATTCTTGCTTTTGTCATGGGTGCTGTCTTTTCTGGAATTATTGTGTACTGTATCTGTGACCATCGCAGGAGGGATGTGGATGTGGTCCAGAGAAAAGACAAAGATCTCAGCCATTCTCGTAGAGGTTCAATGGCAAGTGTTACCAAGTTAAGTGGACTCTTCAGTGATGGTCAGGGCAAAGAGCCTAAACCGGAGGCCATACTTACTCCGTTAATGCATAATGGGAAACTTGCCACACCAGGCACAACTGCTAAAATGTTAATCAAAGCTGAGCAGCACCACCTAGATTTGGCAGCTCTACCAACTCCTGAGTCCACTCCAACTTTGCAACAGAAGAGGAAGCCAAGCAGGGGTAGTAGGGATTGGGAGAGAAATCAGAATATTATCAATGCTTGTACAAAAGATATTCCACCTATGCCATCACCTGTTATACCAACTGATTTGCCCCTTCGTGCATCACCAAGTCACATTCCAAGTGTAGTAGTACTTCCAATAACGCAGCAAGGGTATCAACATGACTACGTAGACCAGCCAAAACTAACAGAGGTAGCTCAAATATCTATAGAAAACCAGAATTCTACTCTAGAGTATAAAACAATAAAAGAACATCTTGCCAGTAAAAGCCCAAATCATGGTGTCAATTTGGTGGAGAATCTAGACAGCATACCACCAAAGGTACCACAAAGAGAGGCGTCTTTAGGCCCTCCAAGCTCCTCAGTATCTCAAAACGGAATGGGCAAACGCATAGACATGCACTCTTCAGCTTACAGTGTGGAATACAAGAGAAACTATCCTACAAACTCGCTCACAAGAACTCACCAGTCGTCAACTCTAAAAAGGAACAATACTAATTCATCAAATTCTTCTCATCTCTCCAGACATCAGAGCTTTGGTAGAGGGGACAACCCTCCCCCTGCTCCACAAAGAGTAGACTCTATACATTTCAATGCTGCTCAAGGGCAGACAGTGACTCTTACTAGGCAGCATAGTATCAACGCCTATAACTCACTGCCCAGATCAGGTGTGAAACGTACTCCCTCCTTAAAGCCAGACGTACCACCTAAACCTTCATTTTCATCATCTATTATGTCCAATGATGCATGTACATAATCGGAGTAGAAAGGTGGAATACCAGCTGAGCAGATTTTGCCATTTGAGCCAGTGTACTGCAAATTCATCAATAAACTTTAATTTCCAAGAAGGCTATTGTCAAGCTAAGGACTCTTTGGAAAGAAAAGTGAAATATTTTCTTATGAAATTATGTGATGTACGGTTTATGTTTGCAGCTGCAGGACTTGCACACAATTGAAACAGTTTTCGCTGTTAAAGACCCCAGAACATCACATCTCATGAGCCAAAAGCACAAAGTTGAATGTTATCTCATGAAATTCCTCCTGGACTGGTAAGTGGAGGGTAGAAGAGTAACAGACAACAATGAAGAAATTGACAAAAGACTACAAAGACGATGCTACTTCAACATTAGTAATGGCATACGTTTACTGCGTGCAGATACTGTGAAATGCCCATCAGTGTTACAGTCTCTTGATAAGCAGATGGATGCAGAACTGGGTACACCTACTTGTTATCCCTGCTACTCTTCTCTTTTTTTAATGAATAACATGTGACAAGTTAACAATAGTAACTCCAATTATTTATTGTTCATTTTGTCTTTCCTAAGGAAATGACTGTCCTGAAAATCACCTTCTGAGCAGCTCTGTGGACAAAAAAAAAACAACAAAAAACAAATGACATTGAACTTATGATTCTTATTTAACATGATACTGCTAACTGGAGTAGTTGAGTTATTTTATTATTTTTTTCCAATAAATTGGCAGAGGAAATAGTTTTTGAGCTGACATTATAAAGTTTGTGTTTTGGATTATGTTTCAATCTCCATCCATTGTCCATTCCTCCTTTGTTCATGACCATTTAAAAAAAACTAAACAAAAAAAAAAAGTTTTAAGTCTTATCAGCTCTGGGAGCGGGTTTGTAACTTACCGACTAAAGAGTATGTTATGGAACCATCCAGGCTGGACAGGATTAAAAGGGGAATATTTATTTTCCACTCATTGCAAGAAATCACTGGCTGGGCCTTTGAATTTTTTTAGTGTTTTTGTCTAAAATAAGCAAGGATCTCATTAAAATTTAACTTCAAGAAGGAACTCGTAAATTCACTTGCACTTCTCTATATACCATTTCTGTCAACATTTGCCTTGTCAGTAGTGGCTTATTTTCTGTGAAGGCACCATTTTGTAATGTGCCATTTAATTTCATGTTGCATGTAAGTCAGCAAAATGAAATCCATTGATGGGTAAATTTTAATAATCTGCCAGCTTGGAAACCATACATAGACTGATCTCACAGATTGTTTATAGGAGGATTCTATCTGTGAATAACCTTTTCTTCCACATGTAAATTTGTGCCTTACACCCTCAGTTTTGTGTACTTGTGAGCTGTAGAACCTAAACCTTCCCCTGGATAGTTCCAGATATTTATTTACCCATACTCCACTTCTCTCAACCAGTGCTTGCAGTGCCTGCTGAGTATATTGGAGATTAAACCATAGTTGTTTGGAGAAGAATGTATTGGTAAAACACAAGTCCATGATCTTTCAAAAAGTACTGCACCCTGTAATTTATGTGATCATTCTGGATGTGCCAATTTTGTCCTCAAAAGACCCTTAAACCACGGTGACAGTATGTCCACTGTCGTCAGTGGCACTTTTCTTTCCAGTCTTCTCCTTTTGACACTATCATATCATTTCAGTATGGTGATATTATGCATCAGCTAATGTACTGTCTTCATGTCTGCTGTGCATACTGGTTGTAATGAGAAAATAGACTGACTTCTGTAAGAACAGTCCTAACCACACTCACAGTACTTGTACTTTCGGTCTGAAATGAAGTTATATTGCAGCAGGCGGGTTCTTGCTGTAATTGAACACTTAGAATAGGGAATGCCAGAAGGAGAAGGATAAAAATCCCTTTCGGTTATTCTGGTTTTATTTCATTTTTTTTTTTTTTTCTTCCCTTTTGATTAGTTTCTGTACAAAGGAAATAAAAAAATAAAAAAAACTACTATAACATCAACATACTTTTAGAGACATTGGGATTTTTTTTGTTTCGGTTTTTTATTTTTACCTGAAAGAGAATTTTGTTTTGGATTTTTGTACCTATTTTGTCTGATTTTATTTTTTGATTGATTGAAATGAGTTATTTGAATACTAATTACATGAAAGTTAAGTTTAGAAAATCCAGATGGTTTAGCACAAAGTGTATAACAAGGGTGGTTGCATATCATTCCATTTTTTCTTCTCTGAAATGGACGTTATTAATCATGTTTTGTGCTCTCTACTGTTTATTCATCACATGATAATGTATGTTTTTCACCTCTTTTACTGCCTTGTGTCCAGAAGTTTGACTGTACAGGGTGTTGTAGATAACTATGGGAATTTGCTGATGATAACCTTTAAAGTACACTTGTAAACCAATATATACCTACACTTATGTTCTGGTGAATTTAATAACATGCTGTTTTATGTTAATGTGTGCCATAGAGAGATGTAATTATATTTCCTTTTCCTGCTATGCTTGTAGGTCCCATCTTGCTACAAGCCCTTTGACTTTAGGGAGGGGTTTATATAAAAAAGTGGGAGAAGTAAAAAGTAAATAATAGCCAGTAGAAGTATGCGTTCATATGAGTGACTAACGCGGTAGTATTTGTCAAACTTTTAAATCAGAAGGTTATAATAGATGGTTATAGGTGGTTAATGGGACAGTTTAAATTTGTTAAAAGTGTGAGGCTTTTTCTTGGACTAGTACTAAAAAACTGATTTAGGAATGATCAATTTTGCTACATTTTCTGTTTTTACCAACTTTTTTGAAATGTAGAATATAAATTAAAGCAAACCAAAATAAAAGCTAAGGAATGGATAGATATTGGAAATTAAGTGACAGGAAGTGACAGAACGTACTCCCATAAAAATAAAGAAACAAACTTTAAGGTCTTTATTTTGTTTACAGTAACACAACTGGATATGTAAACTTTTTTAATATCTCATTTCCACAGTGTTCCCATGTAATGCTCTTTTAAAGAGTTCTATTAATGCTGTTTTTTATACAACTGGCCATTTTGTTTTTGGCTATTACTAATTTTATTTTATATAATTTATTTTTAACCAGGTTCTATTCTGTCTTTTTTTTTAATCATAAACTTATGTGTGCCTTTGCTTCCCACCCTTGCTATACACTGAGAGATTGAACAAATTCAGACTCCTAATTATGTATTGTTGTAAGATATTGTGATGTCACCAAATTTTTCTTCATCTCCACATCCCTTAACATCTGATACACAAATTAATGTATGTTGTACAAAAAATGAAAAAGAAAAAAAGAAAAAAAAATCTTTATTACTTAAGGTAATAAAACAGACTGTTCTACATGGTGGTTCTGGCTTTTGTGTTTTGTTATATGTTTCTTAAGCACGAAATGAGATATTGCAGATCTGCAGCTGTAGAGACAATGGGATAGATCCAGAACTAAGTTTGCCGTATGTTTATTCGCGTAGCGTATTTTCGTGCGCGTAAATTCGTTACACTCCCCTCGGCACACCCTTTGAACGTACGTATTTTGTCAAGATACGCTTTCCAAACCCTACCTTAACTTTTTCCAACGTAACCGCATTCATACGCACACGTACGTATGGGCAACACGAATTTACGCAGCTAAGCACGCCCATACTGTACACGCTAAATACCACCCCCCGCCTACTTCACGTATTAAAGACGTATTTTGGACACACGTAAAATTGGCACGCCCACACTTAAGTATTTACGTGAAAAATACGTGAATGGCCCATACATTCACAATTACGCAACGTTACGGAGCGTATTTTCTATGGTGCGCATGCGCAGTACTTACCAAAAGGCAAATTTACGTGTCTGCCACGCGTAAATTCGCTCCGAAGCGTTGTTCTGGATCAGGCCCAATGTATATTGTCCTATGATGGCCAAAGAAAAATGACAAATGTGTTAACGGAAGAATTTCTACTAAAATGAAAGCACGTATTAGCAATGCTTTTTTCTTTGGAGGTGTGCTAATCCCTATATATTTTAGTATGGACCTACTTCTTTTTAATAACTAAGGGCCGTATTCACAGATACGTTTTTGTGCGGAGTTCCGTGCGTATTTTTAGGATCTGAGTTATTGTGTAATAACTTTATGTACGCTATTTATGTTGAATTTACGCACGGAAGTCCATTAGGCGTGTACTTATGAATCGCACTTGGGGACATACGTGCAGAGGGGCGTGGTTGAAATCTGTATGGACAAAGTTACGTGAAAGTGGGTGGGGAGATGCATTTAAATGACCATTTGAGGGCGCGGTTAGTTACATACACACGTACGTTAGTATTATATACACGTAAATGCACACGTAGAGATAAGGGTGTCCTATGGAGGCGTAAGTCACCGAAAACCCGACTGTGTGAGGGGAGTGTCATGGGTGTTGCCTTGCAACGTATGTGCGTATAATTGCGTACCTTTAACGGAGCTGAGAACACGGCCCTAAGTAACTTTTTTTTTTTATTCTCACGTATGTTGCAATGTTTTATATATAGTGTTTTAGTGTACTTGATCACTTTTTTATTTTTTTTATCCTCTGATTTGCATATAACGCAATAACAGAGGTGTCAGTAGTAAAATAAACAAGGAAATATATTTTTATGAGGAAAAAAACCCCAAATCTTACAAAGCGTCTGGAACAAGTAATTAGGGTGGTATTCTCATGAGACACATTTTTTTTGTCCCAGTGTTCAATTGGTAAATTTTAATATCCCACAGTTGCTGACTCGTGGGGCCAGATTTACTAAGCTGCGGGTTTGGAAAAGTGGAGATGTTGCCCATAGCAATCTATCAGATTCTAGCTGACATTCTCCAGTATGTAATAGGGAAGTGGGAGCTAGAATCTGATTGGTTGCTATGGGCAACATCTTTACTTTTCCAAATCCACAGCTTAGTAAATCTGGCCCTTGGATTCCCAGAAGAGCCGGTAAATCTCCTGGATCGGGGCGTGATAATACATACCCTCCAACATGACCCCTTCCATTAGGTACATTATACTCCGCTCATGAGCTTCCAAATGTCACTTAGCTGGTTTTAATTAATAAAATTATGTTTGAAAAACATTTTTTGCTTTAATAAAACTGGTTACCGTAGTTACTGACAGTGGATAACTGAGGAGCATAGTGTTTTGTACCTAATGGAATGGGTCATGTTGGAGAGTCTGGATAATATGAAGTCTTGAACCATCCTTAGTAACCTTATGAATGGCAGCTTTGATCAGAAATTGGGTTTGCATAAATCATGTCCTCTAGCCACAACCCATGTTGTTATCTCTAGTTTCTCCCAGTAGGCAGAAGCAAAAAAGTTAAAGTTCACTTCCATATGAACTATTTTTACTATCAATACTGTCAGATATGCAAGGATTACTGAAAATATATCATATCTCACAGTCAAACTAAATGTTTGTAAAATATTTATTACTATTTATTACACTGGCTTAATGTGGCTGATGCAAATTTTATTTCTTATATAGTTACTAGTGTTAGTAACACAGATGCATTCAGTTAAATGTATAATAAACAGTGAAAATGTGCAGCAGGCTGGCTATACATTGGTTTCTAGGGGGTCTATTTACAAAGGGCGATTTTTTAAAGGAAAATCAAATCGCAGCGTCTCGCCGCGATTTTTTCATTTAAATTGCGGGATTCACAAAGAATCGATTTTGCCGCGATTTAAATGAACTCACGCGAGTTGCAGCGATTTTTAAAAAGGCTAAATCGCGGTGATTTTCAATAGAAAACCACCGCGATTAGCCCTTTAAAAAATTGCGGCAAATCGCGGCACATAGAAAATTTTCTAAGTGCAGCATGGCTGAAATCCTTAGCCATGCTGTACTGATAGAACTACAAGGCTCAGAATTGATGAGCCTTGTAATAATATCAGCGCCAGCATGGCTAACGATTCTAACCATGCCTGTGTGTGTAGTGTGTAAAAAAAAAATAAAACAGTAAACATTAAACAGACATAACAGATTTCCATAAAGTATGCATGTACACAAGTTAAAAAACCTAACTAACATTGTCCCCTACTGTGTGCACTTACCTGCGGTGGTCATCTCTCCTCAGCTATGTGTTATGTATGTAGTGTATCGTGTGTAATAAACAAAAAAATTCCATCATTCACAGTTTGCTGTCTTCTTTCTTCGTATTTTCTTATTGCAGTGAAGAATTTTCAGCAATTGATTGAAGTATTCATCTTGATTGAAGTCTCTGATGGCGAGGTTCCGTTCTTCAGATGATGACAGGACTGATTGAAGTCTCTGATGGCGAGGTTCCGTTCTTCTGATGATGACAGGACGATGACCACCTTCTTCTCCGTATACAGGCTGCTTCAAATGACGTTGAGGTCGCTAGGGGGCAGTATTTTTTATAGTGGAGATGACGTCAGTTACATTGGTCCTCTACTGTTTCTGACGTCATCTCCACTATAAAAATACTGCCCCCTAGCGACTTCAACGTCATTTGCAGCAGCCAGGATGGGGTGAAGGAGATCTGCAGCGTCCTGTCATCATCTGAAGAACGGAACCTTGCCATCAGAGACTTCAGTCAAGATGAATACTTCAATCAATTGCTGAAAAAGATTCACTGCAATATGAAAATACGAAGAAAGAAGACATCAAACTGTGAGTGATGGAATTTTTTTATTTATTACACATGATATACTACCTACATTACACATAGCTGAGGAGAGATGACCACCGCAGGTAAGTGCACACAGAGGGGACAATGTTAGTTAGGTTTTTTAACTTGTTTACATGCATACTTTATGTAAATCTGTTATGTCTGTTTAATGTTTACTGTATTTTTTTTTTTACACGCTACACAGACACACGGATGGTTAGAATCGTTAGCCATGCTGCCGCTGATATTATTACAAGGCTCATCAATCCGGAGCCTTGTAGTTCTATCAGTACAGCATGGCTAAGGATTTTAGCCATGCTGCAATTATTTTTTGTACACACAAGATGTTCCGGGACGGCACCTCACCTGGAACTCGCAGCTCTCTGGCTGCGATTTTTTTTTTTTGTGATTTTTAAATCACACTAAAGGCGATTTCTTCAAATCGCCTTTAGTGAATGCCGCGATTTTTCTATTTTTTCAATGGCAAACACCTGGACGATTTCTGTGCCGCGATGTTTGTCATTGCGATTTTTTTTCAAAGTCAAACCACGCGATTTGAGCCTTTGTGAATACCGCGATTTCACTTCAGAGGCTCAAATCACACGATTTGAGGCGATTTCTATGAAATTGCTTTTTGTAAATAGACCCCTAGGAGCGTTATCATGTCAATAACAGTGGTAGCTGCCCTTGCAAAAAGAAGGGGTATTTTGATGGACCACATATTATTGTAGCTGCGGAGGTTGGTTTTACTTTTGTTCTAAAAAACTTATTGTGAACATTCAGTACCTTAGTGCCAGTATTTTGCCCTTGCAAAAAGCAAACAGAGAATTTCAGGTTCCAATGTATATATAAGGTATAGTAAGAGACACAATATGTAGTTACTATACAAATACAATACATAATCAATGTCAGCCTTGCTTGTGTTCTTTGAGCTGATCAGCATTGCAGTGTTAGTCCATTATTTAAATTGTCACTTATGCTTGAATAAACAGCAGTTTGTACATTACAGACAAAAATGGACATAGTCAGAATATAGATAAGAGACCTGAGGCCGGAGAAGTGGAGATGTTGCCCATAGCAAACAATCAGATTCTAGCTGCCATTTTGTAGTACATAATAGGAAAGTGAGACCTAGAATCTGATTGGTTGCTATGGGCAACAACATTTTCCTTTCCCGCAGTTTAGTAAATCTGGCCCCTAAGTTAATAGTTAAAAAAAAGCCCTTTGTTTCAACTTCTTATATATTATTTTAAATGACACCTATTCTAAAAAAAAAATCAAAAAAATTAAGGAGAGCATAAGTAAAAAAAATTTAAGATTTGTGGGGTTTGCTCCTAAAACTAGAAACTCAAGTAAGGCCATCAATGGTACTTTAATTACCAGATCACATGTAAATTGCTAAATATAGAAATAAATATTTATATAAATATATTCCTAACGTTCCACTAAACCTTTTTTTGAAAACTCTATTAAATTCTCCAACGCTATCACAAAGCATCTGAGGACTTGCTGGACATCATAAAGAGTTGCATTTACAGAGAAAAGCTCTGTTATCATGAATCTTGCAGGCACCGCAAGCTGTACCCTATAGCAAAATCTTAACATTTCAATTTAGAGTTGAGCTTGGACATGATCCATCTCTAAATCTCTCAGTACATTTAAAATTTCAACCCTACTCCACATGGCAATGTGGTTTTCTGGTGATTATTATTATTTTCCTGCTTCCTTCCTATCTTTCAATGAGCCTCTTAGAGTGTAATTGTGTTTTTTTCCACACAAGCCTTCATATATATATAAATATAATAACTTTATTTGTATACTTGTTATAATATGTTAGTAGTAGATATACAGTTGTTAGCATCACCAAATTGCAGCATCACATCAGATTAATCAAACTGGTCCTTTTTAGGCTTCCATCATTTTAAAATGTGTAGCCCTCAGCCTCGACATTGACCTGAATTAAATGACATATCTGTTTGGACAGTTTGTGGCAATTAAGTTGGGAGGCGGTATAGTATCTTTATTTATTAGTTGATCTGTGTTAATTCTTTTGGATTTATATAAAATGTGGGTTAATTGTAGTAGAATTTCTAAATTGATGCCAAATAATTTTTAAAAGAAAGGACTTTTGGGCAAGAATTCGCTTTATTTATGCCTCCCTGTAAATGTTTCAGTGAGATTCTCATTGAAGGGGCTGTTTCCAAAATAAAATACATAAAAAACAAACCAAAAAAAAAGTTCCTCTGCCCACTTGGACACTACCCATACTCCTCATGACAGGGCCGAGCCAGAGGTATGCATGCGACATCTCGTGTGGTGCGTCCTGGCGGGCTTTTGTACTGCACACGCTCACACAATTGTGTCTTATTTAGACCCGAGTGCAGCCTGAGCTGGGCCCACTTAGGCTATGAAACAGTGTGTTGTGGGAAAGAAAGGGTGGAGGCAGGTAATCAATGTATTGTAAGGCAGTGCCCAAGCTGGTGCACCCGATCCAAAAAAGCACAGTGCGCATCAAGACATTTGCACCAGCCACCAGGTCATGTCCCCAGAGTCCAGGGGACCTATTTCAGACCCCTGCATTAAAATGTCCTAGTTCAAATGCTTATGGAGCATTATGTAGGAGTAAAATAGTTTATATGTACAGTAATAAAATCCATTCATTGGTATTGATTTAGTGCATTCACTTTACCACAGAAACACTCACACTATTCATACCCTTCATTTAGAGTATAATATACAGTGTGCTACTGAATCAGTCCGACTTGTGTATATGGGGAGTGAGGGGTGGGGGTCGAACGGCTCTTTCGATAGGGCTGTTCTCTTTTGATAGGTCTGTACTCTCTCAGCCAGTTCCAAACTCGGATAGGTAAGTGAAAAAAACTAACCTTTCCCTAATTCTAATCCTCATCCTCCCCTTCCATTACCCTAACCCTAACCCCCCCATTACCCGCAGCCTGACCCTAATCCGCAACGGGGAGTGGGGCTAGTGTAGAAAACTGTATTTTCATTGATCTAATGACAGTCATCTAGCTATAACAATGACACCCTTCTTTCAGTATAACCCGACCTCTTTATTAATTATCATTACTTTTATACCACCATTTATTAACAGAAACATATCCTCAGCTCTACATAATTTCAGGCAACTTCTACAATGGCTGAATCTTTCCCAGAACCTGTTCACTTAGAAACGATGGTGACACTTCTCTCGGGGAAAGACAAGCTCAGCATTGTGGAAGTAGCTGCTTTCTCCAGCACGGAGGCCTTGTTAAACTTACACATGCCAGTTTTTTGTCATAGTTTCTCTCTCTCTCTTTAATAAATTCCTCTTTCATATAGGTGTGGAGACTAATCCACATCATCTGCTTAGACTTACACATGCCCTGTAGCTGGTACAAATTCTGCATACTCGTTCAGGTCCGGAATGGGCCCTCTTTGTGGAAACATGCCCTTACTGTAAATTGATTACATTAGTTCACCCCTTCTCTCCCCTGTAGCTGTGTAGCTAGTCTGAATAATCACAGAAGAGAAAGACTCTTCTGTTCTGGATATGTGCAGTATGATATAAATATACACATATACGCTATGCTATTAGACCCACATGTCAGTCTGTTTCGGGCCATTAATATCTTAATTTTATATATTATTGTATGTTGTTTCAACTAAATCCAACAGATTTGAATTTGGGGTATTCTGATTCAAACCAAGCCACAGATGGACTCTGCCTGCCAAATTTAGCCTGTAATTAATGCAAAACACAATTTTCACAAAAATGGCAGATCTTCCTGAGCCTTTTATTCTGCTTTCATTACTTTACAGCTGCATGTTGGGAGCAGAAATAACATATAAGTGTGTGATCAGGGCTGCACAGAGGGTTGAACTTTTAATACAACTTTATTAACCTGAAAGGGGAAGAGAGGGAACTGTGGTTACACTCTGCTTCCTGTTTTCTCTCCCCTACAGTGCTATGTTCTTGTAAAATGGCCGTATATTTGTAGCTGCTGCATAGTGTCCACTGTAGCAGCTCCTCCCATGATCGTCCATTGCACAGCCTGCAGACATACCTCAGTCATACCTCCCACCTGTCATGATTTGAGCTGGACAGTCCCGATTTTGGGTGAATGTCTTGCTGTCCCGATCGCCTTAAAATTGTCCCGTTAAGGGTTTTGTTATCTTAGTTTTTTTTAACTATGCCTTGCTGCCCACTGACCATAAATGGCCGTTTTCAGACCCTCCAACATGACCCAATCCATAAGGTACAAAATGCTCTACTCCTGAGCTTCTAACTGTCAGTTACTATGGTATTTTTGTTGAAGAGAACTACATTTTTATAATATCAGTTAATTCCTTAAAGCCAGGTGAGTGACATTTGGAAGAGTATTCCATACCTAATGGAAGGGGTCAAGGTGGAGGGTTTGCATTTTCATAGTATCACTAGGATTGAGGGCAGGGCTTGATGACGTTAATTGCATCATCAGGTCCCACCCAGTCCCTAGTAACACTGTGAATGGTAGTGTTGCTAGGCTGGGGGGGCAGGACTTGAGGCTGTGGTTTGCATGAAACTACAGCCTCAAGTCCCCTGCAGGAGATTTGCCATCTCTCCCGGGTTACCAGGACTGAATTTCGTGAGTCTCCCGGATATTCCGAGAGAGTTTGGCAACCCTGAGTTTAGAACAATAACTTTTAATAAAATAAAAATAATAAAACAAAATAAAAATAATAAAATAAAATCACACATATGGTAAAATGTAATTAAATATATCATGCTGCATGCACAAGTAATGCTTTTATATAAATGCATATAAAACATAAAATGCATATAGTATAAAGGTAGAATTATACCTGATAATTGTTTTTTCCTGAATCTTGTTGGCAGCATAGCACATAGGGTAATTCCAATGGGGCGGGAGCCAATACAGGAAAAGAAAAAGACACACCGGATCCGTATAAATATGCCCCTCCTCCGGTGCTCATTGTCTTCATTTCCTCTAGCTATGAAAAAAACACAAAAAATGAAAAAAAACACCATCACCATATAGGGTGGGAAAATGCTATGCTGCCAACAAGATTCAGGAAAAAACAATTATCAGGTATAATTCTACCTTT
>WWET01002219.1:205117-222687 GCA_011038615.1 Limnodynastes dumerilii
CACAATGGATTTGAAATGAAACAAACAAGATGTGCTTTAACTGCAGACTTTCAGCTTTAATTTGAGAGTATTTACATCCAAATCAGGTGAACGGTGTAGGAATTACAAAGGTTTCTATATGCGCCTCCCACTTTTTAAGGGACCAACAGTAATGGGACAAACTTAACAATCCTAAATCAAACTTTCACTTTTTAATACTTTGTTGCAAATCCTTTGCAGTCAATTACAGCCTGAAGTCTGGAACGCATAGACATCACCAGATGCTGGGTTTCATCCCTGGTGATGCTCTGAAATGTCTTCAGTTCCTGCTTGTTCTTGGGGCATTATCCCTTCAGTTTTGTCTTTATCAAGTGAAATGCATGCTCAATCGGATTCAGGTCAGGTGATGGACTTGGCTATTACATAACATTCCAATTTTTAGCCTTAAAAAAACTCTTTGCTTGCTTTTGCAATATGCTTCGGGTCATTATCCATCTGCACTGTGAAGCGCCGTCCAATGAGTTTTGAAGCATTTGACTGAATATGAACAGATAATATTGCCCGAGACACTTCAGATTTCATCCTGCTGCTTTTGTCAGCAGTCACATCATCAATAAATACAAGGGAACCAGTTACATTGGCAACCATACATGCCCACGCCATGACACTACCACCACCATGCTTCACCGATGAGTTGGTAAGTTTTGGATCATGAGCAGTTCCTTTCCTTCTCCATACTCTTCTCTTCCCATCACTCTGGTACAAGTTGATCTTTGTCTCATCTGTCCATAGGATGTTGTTCCAGAACTGTAATGGCTTTTTTTAGATGTTGTTTGGCAAACTCTAATCTGGTCTTCCTGTTTTTGTGGCTCACCAATGGTTTACATCTTGTGGTGAACCCTCTATGTTCACTCTTGTGAAGTCTTCTCTTGATTGTTGACTTTGACACATATACACCTACCTCCTGGTTTGGCCAACTGTTGTGAAGGGGTTTTTCTTCACCAGGGAAAAAATTATTCTGTCGTCCACCATTTCCGTGGTTATCCAGTTCTTTTGGTGTTACTGAGCTCTCCGGTGTGTTCTTTCTTTTTAAGAATGTTCCAAACAGTTGATTTGGCCACACTTAATGTTTTGGCTATCTCTCTGATGGGTTTCTTTTGATTTTTCAGCCTAATGATGGCTTGCTTCACTGATAGTGACAGCTCTTTGGATCTCATATTGAGAGTCGACAGCAACAGATTCCAAATGCAAATGTTACACCTAGAATCAACTCCAGACATTTTAACTGCTTAACCGATGATGAAATAACGAGGGAATAGCACACACCTGTCTTTATAGCTTTTGAGTCGATTGTCCCATTACTTTTGGTCCCTTAAAAAGTGGGAGGCTACACCGTTCACCTGATTTGGATGTTAATATCCTCAATTTAAAGCTGAAAGTCTGCAGTTAAAGCACATCTTGTTTGTTTCATTTCAAATCCATTGCGGTGGTGTATAGAGCCCAAAATATGAGAATTGTGTCGATGTCCCAATATTAATGCACCTGACTGTATGTGTGTGTGTGTGTGTGTGTGTATGAAGATCTGTTTTCTAGAAAAGGTAGAACACAGAAAAACAATTATTGACTTAAATAATGGTATAAAGTGTTAAAGGGAAATAATAGTCTTGATGTTTAAAATATGTTAGTTTGCTATAAATATGATTAATGGAAGTCTTTTTTTATTTAATATGCTGACGGCAATATGGAAACAGAATCATTTAGAAAATAAATTGTGAGTCGCTAAATCCGGACAAGCTGATCATACACTAGAGCGATTATTGGCCTGATCATCCAATTATCAGGTGATCTGGCAAATAATCGCTGTAGTGAGAGGGACAGATCAATTTTTGAAGCGGCAAATAAACATTCCAAAACGCTCTGGTATGATTATTTAATCTTGTGACATGTTTGATTTAAATTGGGAGCAAGCTCCTTATATCTCCTAGTGTATGGGCATTTTTTAAATATTAGGTCTACTGATATATAGACCACTAGGACAAGATGAGAAACTGGACAATGTCCTTTTGCAAGACATTGTTCAAATGGAAAGCGGAGATAATAGTCAAGGGAGATTTTAATCTACCTGATGTAAATTGGGGCGAGTCTTCAGCAAGCTTCACTTGAAGTGGGGACATTTTAAATTCATTACAGGGAGTGTGCCTTAAGCAACTGGTGAGAGAGCCCACTCGCAAAGAAAGGCTAGATGAACTAAACATGTATAGCTTGGAGCAGAGCAGGGAGAGGGGGGATATTATAGCAGCTTTCAAATATATAAAGAGATGTGACCGGCTAGAAGAGGGAGGCATTTTTCAAAGGAAGAGGTGTAACAGAACACGAGGGCATGAATATAAACTGGAGAGTGGTAGATTCAGAGGAAATGTGCGGAAACATTACTTCACTGAAAGGGTGATAGATAAGTGGAATAGACTCCCATCTGAGGTGGTTGAGGCCAGCACAGTAGAACAGTTTAACCAAGCTTGGGATAAATATAAGGATATCCTAAATCTTAAACTAAATTGAGGGTAAATAGGGTCTAGGGTCAGTATAGCTTTAAATAAACAACTGGATGGACCATGTGTCTCTTATCTGCTATCACTTTCTATGTTTATATGTATGTTTCTAGGCATAGCTCTGCAGCCTAAGATTCTGCAGTGCTATGGCAGTAGATCCAAGAGAGGAAGAGAGGAAACAGTGCTCTCTCTCCCTCTATGTGTGTATTGTGACAGCGCTGTGCAGCCTGTTACTGTGAGAGTTTCTTACACTATCTTTTTCATTCATAAATTTGTTTTTTCAGCCAGCCAATAGCCTAGCTGCATGGGTACCCTGTCAAGATTGATAGGAGACCCAGCCAATCAAAAAAGACTGCAGCCAGCCAATAGGCTAGCTGCAGGCATTATTTCTCTCAGCCTCTGCAATGTATGGTGCCAATATTGGGACCTTTTCCCTGGGAAAAATCGGCCGTTTCTTACTAGGAGCGAAAATGTCTCGACTGTATGGCCAGCTTTACTCCAAACTGTAAACTGATGCAATACAAATTGTAAACCATGTCAGAATAGCAGCATATTTAGCAATATATTAAGCTAGCTTATGCAAGATTATATTGGCATATGTGAGAGATATATATGCACTGAATAATTAAGATAACATTGCAAATCAATAAATGGAAGTATATTGAAACATCGATTTTTTTTGCGTAAGAAAACAAATGCTAGAATTATATAACATTAAATAGCAACCTATTTCTAACTCTCTTTAGAGCATTATCCAAGAACAGAGAACACTAAATTAAGTTAAGTGACCTTATACTAGCATCAATGTCATCTGCTTTGGCAAGCTCCTGAATGGCCAGAGGAGATACAGAACATGAAATCTTGTTAATGTATCTAGCTTCACAGAAATGTTCTAATCTTTTATTTTCGTTAAGTGTGTACATTGAAGACTGGGAAACTGTCCCTGCCACAAATCTCTGGTATTTATTACATTCCTCAATCAACTAAGTGCAGACACAATTAGACTAATTTTCTAAACACATTATGGATATTAATACTATATATTGCTAGTGAGTTGATTAGGTGCTGACAATGACCTGTTCATATGACACCAAAGTTATGTTTTCCACAGGTTATCCAACTGGTATTACACTTATAAAACATAGAAACATAGAAAGTGACGGCAGATAAGAGCCACATGGCCCATCCATTCTGCCCATTTGTTTATTCAAAACTATACTGACCCTAGACCCTATTTACCCTCAATTTAGTTTACAATTTAGGATATCCTTATATTTATCCCAAACATGTTTAAACTGTTCTACTATATTGGCTTCAACCACCTCAGATGGGAGACTATTCCATTTATCTATCACCCTTTCAGTGAAGTAATTTTTCCGCACATTTCCTCTGAATCTACCACCCTCCAGTTTATATTCATGCCCTCGTATTGTATTACACCTCTTCCTTTGAAAAATGCTACCCTCCTCTAGCCGTTCACAACCCTTGATGTATTTGGAAGCTGCTATCATGTCCCCCCTCTCCCTTCTCTGCTCCAAACTATACATGTTTAGTTCCTCTAGCCTTTCTTGGTATGATTTGTTACACAGGCCATGCTCTTCTTTGCACAGTCTCTAATGTATTTATGTCTTTCTGGAGATATGGCCTCCAGAACTGAACACAGTATTCTAGGTGAGGTCGTACCAATAATCTATAAAGGGCCATTACTACTTCTCTCTCTCTGCTACTAATTCCTCTCTCTATGCAACCAAGCATCTGACTTGCCTTTCTCATTGCTTTGTTACATTGCTTGGCTACCTTTAAGTCACTGGAAATAATGACTCCTAGTTCCCTTTCCTCCTCTGTAGATTCTAATGTAATGCCATTAAGGATATATTGAGCCTTTAAGTTTTTATGCCCCAAGTGCATGATTTAGCATTTTTTGCCATTAAACTGCAGTTGCCACACTTTTGACCATTCCTCCAGTCTACCTAGATCATCCCTCGTTTTCTGTAACCCCACCTGGCATGTCTACCCTGATACATATCTTGGTGTCATCTGCAAAATAGGCCTATTTTCCCCTCAATACCACAGGCAATATCACCTAAATAAGATATTAAATAGCACTGGTCCAAGTACAGAACCCTAGGGTACTCCACTGGTTACCTTACCATCCCCAGAAGAGATTCCATTTACTACAACCCTCTGTTGTCTATCCTGTAACCAAGATTGTATCTATGCAACTATCTTTAAGTCCAATCCTAAAGTTTCCAGCTTATTTAACGGTCTGCGATGTGGCACAGTGTCAGAAGCCTTGCTAAAATCTAGATAAGCTATGTCTACAGCTTCCTCTTTATCTAATACTATACTGACCCAGTCAAAAATTCAATAAGATTTGTTTGACATGATCTTCCCCCAGTGAATCCATGCTGCTTGGGATCCTGTAAGTTACTGGATTTAAGATACTGTACAATTTGTTCCTTTAACAGTGTTTCTATCAATTTCCCTACTACCGATGTTAGACTCACTGGTTGGTAGTTTGACGCTTCTTCCCTACTTCCACTTTTATGCAGAGGGACGACATTTGCTATTTTCCAGTCCTCTGGAATTACCCCAGTTATTAGTGACTGATTGAATAATTCAGTTAATGGTTTTGCCAGCACCCCTCTAAGCTCTTTTAGTATCCTCGGATGTATCCCATCTGGTCCCATTGATTTATCCACTTTCAATTTTGAAAGTTCTTTTAATACCTGCTCCTCAGTGAAAGTAGTAGTAATTGCCCCCATTGTATTAATAGTCTTCCCATTCAAAAGTGGACCCTTCCCCTCTCTTTCTTTTGTGGATATTGAACAGAAATACTTGTTATGATGATCTGCCATAGCCCTTTCACCCTCAATAAGAATTCCGCTTTCCGTTTTGAGCCTTACAATACCCTCTTTCGTTTTGAGCCTTTCATTTATATACCTAAAAAAGCTTTTGTCTCCTTTTTGTACAAAGTGGGCAAGTTTTTCTTCAGTTTGTGCCTTTGCTGCTCTGATAACCTTTTTAGCCTCCTTCTGCTTTGTAAAATACACCTCCCTGTCATCATTACTCTGAGATTGCTTATAATTCCGAAAGGCCATCTCTTTTGCTTTCACTATAGTTGCTACCTCTTTTGTAAACCACATTGGCTTTCTTTTTCTGGGGGTTTTTCTAACCATTCTTATACAAAGGTCTATTGCTGTTAATAATGCATTTTTTTTATTCCCCCACTGCTCCTGAACTCCTTTCCTGTGTCTCCACTCTGCCAAAGAATCACTTACACATTTCCCCATTTCCACAAAATCTGCCTCCCTAAAGTCTAGCACCCTTGTCTTTGTGTGGCACGTTTCTCTCTCAGTCGTTATACTGCTTGATGGTCACTTGATTCTAGGTTCTCACCCACACTTACTTCTGAGATTCGGTCACCATTTGTAAGTAGCAAATCTAAGATGACCTCTTTGCGAATGGGCTCTTTCAGCAGTTGCTTAAGGGACACTCCCTGTAATGAATTTAAAATGTCCCCACTTATCCCAGTTTACATAAGGTAGATTAAAATCTCCCATGATCATAACCTCCCCTTTTAATGCCATTTTAGCAATGTCTTGCAATAGAACATTGTCTATTTCCTCCTCTTGCCCTGGTGGCCTATATATCACTCCGTTATGAAGAATAACACCCTGGGTTTCTATGGTTACCCAAAGTGCCTCAGTTTTTTTCTCTATTAAAGTAGAATTTAACCCTTCCTTAACATACATCAATACTCCTCCTCAAATTTTTCCTACTCTACCCTTTCTAATTAAATTATAACCCGGTATAGCTAGGTCCCAGTCATGATTTTCATTGCACCATGATTCTGTAATTCCCACAATATCTAGATTATCCATTGCCATTATTGCGATTAATTAAGGGATTTTTATTTTCTAAGCTCCTAGCATTTGCACACATTGCTCTGAGAGGTTGCATTATGAATCTCCTATTTCTCAGCTTATTATTATTGCTAGATATGTTTATATTGCTTTCTATATATTTTTTTCCATTTGTTGCTGTGGCTATGTTATTTGTCATTATTGACTGGCCACACAACACTTTTTGGTTAGGGGAGCAGCTATTTTTTTGCCAACTGCTTAAGAGCAGTTAAGTCTTTTGTCCCAAGATGGATAATGGCATCAACCTCCCTTTTTTTGCTCATTGCCTATACAATTTTTATCACGTGGAGCTGTAGCTCCAGGCAGGCACTTCACCTGATTCCTATTTTCGGGTCGTCTTCCCAGCTGGATACCCCTAACAATAGAATCCCCCACAAAAAGTGCAGTCCTTCTTAGGGATTCCCTTTTCTCACCATCAGGTTCCCTCAACACCTCATGCGCTAAATTACCTTTTGAAGTGCACTCCAGGCCTCCAAGTGCTGCATATGAGTTATGCAAGGGCAGAGGCTGTGCAATATGTCCTTGCACAACTGGAACCTTCCTGCATGCATTCCTCACCATAGTCCACCCGGTACGTTTCCTGGGAACTCTCTGAGGCAATGGTGGCATCAAAGATGCAGACATCCTGCATATCAAACTGTGCATTCTAACTATCTCATCCTGCAAAAAAGACATCTTCTGACAGATTGTACATACAACACCTGAGTTTCCAAATTGTTTCACGCAAAACAAAAGCATCACAACCACTGCAATGCACCAGAGCAGACATCCTAGAAGGTTTATTCGAATAAAAATCAGCAAACTTCGCTTAACCAACAAATCACACACAACTACTTTAAATGGACCCATATCCAGTTCAAACTCCTGTTACAATTGCAATATGCTTGGAAAACCAATGTTTAGAAAAGTAGGCTATGAAAAGCAGGCAGGTTATACCTTGGCAGGTTTAAACTAAACCCCTTTTATATAACACACAAGGAACTAATCAACTTATGGCAGGTCTAAAGCAGATGCACTGAGGGTTGACTGGGTAGGGGGATAAATTTGGCTGCAATGCTGGCAGCCCTTTTAAAGTAAAGTGTGCCAGCCAGACACTAGTGATAATATTAAAGCAAACAAAACAAGGGTTTTAATTAGCCACCTGCTAGACTGTTTACACAGATAGGTGTCATACAAGCATTGAGAAGCCACACAGTCATGATAGCTTATATTATACTTTAATCGGTGCATTTTCTGTTTGTTACCTTACCCTATGTCTAATTTGACTTGCAGCCTATATTAAAGTATATTCATACAGTTTAAATGGTGCAATACATAAAGTCAGGGTTGTAATCAGGTGGGGACAGGCGGGACTATTGTCCCAAGCCCAAAGACAGATGGGGACCCACCAATACTTACTTTAGATCTTCATCAGATGGTATCGGCAGTATCTTACCACTGATACTTGCTGCTGACAGCTGCTTAATAGTGGGCAGTTAATGCAGGTCTACGGAACTCAACCTATATACATACATATTGGATGGGGCACCGCAGATGTGTCCCGAGCCCCAAAGTTTCTGGTGGCAGCCCTGCTTAAAGTTATGGAGACTTTATAATGTGACAAGTCAATCAATCAATCAATCAATCAATCTTTAAACCTGCATTCATTTTTATTTAACCGTTCACATCCCCTGTCTTGCATTCTGTCAACCAGTCTCTTGTTTGTTTATACTGTTAGGCCAAGTGGATTGTCAACATATCCAGAAGGGTAATAGCAGGGAAATAGAAAAATCAATGTTATATCAAATCATCCACATCAACACTCTGGCCTGAGAGCAACACAGCTAAGCTCTGGGGCTCAGAAACAAATCAGCGACCCATCTGTTTAGTATTTCATGACAAAGTTTTGCTTTATTTAACAGAACGGGTAATTTAATTAGCTGGGAGTTTTGATTCCCTATTCATGTTGCAGTTAGAAGTTCAACAGCTGTGAAAAAAATAGTTTGCATGGTGGTTTATATTATCTAATAAAACAATTACAACTAAAATGTCTATTACCAGCTGCATCAAGTGCCATTACCCTTGAGCACAATAGAAAATGCTAACGCAGAAAATCGCCAACATCCTTGGCATAAAATTTCTCAATGTACAATCATTATGGTAAAAAAATTAAATAAAAATAAAATAAAGTTCTGCTAAAGAGATAAACATTAGCAGTAAATTTTTTATCACCCCGGTTAAGTTGGGCTATGGAAAGAAATTGTAACCGTTATCTTCCTATTTTAACATTCTCCGTCACAGCACAGAATATATCTTGATTTTCCCATCTCAGAATAGCCCGGGAGATTGGATTTTGGCCAGATCTCTATTATCAGTCCAGTCTTGCTCGTCAATTGGTGCTCTGAAATTGATTAAAGTCTGAGCTCAGATATTTCTTTACGACGATTCTCTGTGTTTCCAAAACATCCAGTTTAAGAATGTCTAAAGAATAGAAGAGAATAGCTAGATAATGGCAGAGAGATAACACCTGTAACCTTAATTCTGTGCACAGCCCGATACATTCACTTTGGTCATAATAGAAATGATCATTGCTTGTATTAAATCAGCACTTGACATTTTCCTCATCTAGATGTTCAGACACATGCTAAGATTCTGTCTCTATTTTTAGTTATACTTTGCCTAAGCAAAATAAAAAGGCAACTTTGGCTCATAATAAAAAGTAATTTACTTGTTATATGGAAACAATGAATTACTTTTTATATATATGGCTAAAAATCAATATTATGCAGTACTTGCCTTCAAGATTACCTAGTTGACCAAAAATTGTTTCAGATGTAATTTGGATGTTATAAAGCCAAGTTCTGAGACTATTAGTACTTGTGTATGAGTAATCTACCAGCAGTATTTTACAGATCTTCTTAGTACAGTGCTAGATCTTTTCTCTGCCTTCACAATAAATACTTTTTTTACTGACCAATCGCTGACATTTTTCTTGGGAAATAGGTTTAATGGCAGCACAAGACACCCCCCCACAGGTGGCGCTATGGACAAACCCCTTTGGTAGTGGATGCAGAGTATTTAAAAATATTTGTTGTTTGTTTTAAGTAGACCTATTATTAAATCTGTATGACTAATTGTGACTATGAATAGGGGCTTTCATTGATTCAAAATCTGCTCCTTCATTCAATAACACCCTGAGCTAATGCAGGAAGAAAGTGCAGGGAAACATGACTGCTACAGCGCTTGTAGGAGATCTGTCCGTCAGGGTGGCCTATCCCGTCTGCCTAAACTCTGTAAGGTGAACGTGTACATTTTACAGTGTGGAGTGGTTTAAAGAGTTCCGGGGATCAGCGGTCATATCTGGGCCGGATTATCCAAAAGGCAACCTAGGCACCCACTTAAGGCCTGGCGAGCCCCAGGAGCCCAGGATCTTGCACTGTTAAGCACCCTTGCAGCCTTATCAAACGAGAGCTGTCTTTTCCACCATGAAGGATCCCTTGGGGGGCCCCAAACCGGCATCTTGCTTAGGGCCCCATGAGTTTTAAATCCATCTCTGGGTCATACACTTTAGGTAGTGATATGGCAGCGTAACTGCTGCTAACCGAGTTCACTCCCCTACTATACGATGTAAATGCCTCACCCCGCCTCCCAAGCATAATTACTGGTGTTGTATGGCTGCCACGCCCCTTCGTTCATAGTTACGCTGTTGATACATGGCTGGTACGTACGGTCAGAGTTACACAGCGTAACATCTGCATGTGCAGTAAATACTAATGAATGATTTTACATCAGCGGTTAGCGTTAAATCGCTTGCGTACGTAGTTTGGGATCTGGCCCATTGGGCTGGATCCAGACCTTGTTAAGTGCATGAACTTAGTTACACCTGGGTTAAACCATGTTGATTTCAGGGGAGTCATATTTCATATGCTGCAAACAGTATTAGAGTTGAGAGGTGATGTTTCCTATCCCAAGTCTAAATAACAGTGTGATAGTAAAGCTGGTCAGTATCTGTGTGCAGTAAGCAATTTAAAGATATATCCCTGCATGCAAAGCATACAATTAACTTGACTCCCCCTGAATTCAACATGGTTTAGCCCAGGAGTAACTAAGTTAATGCACTTAACAAGATATCCAGCCCATTGTCTTTATTTATAATGACACATGTTTATATGCAGCCTCAGTTATTTCTAGGTGGAGGGGGGTATCACTACTATTAGTTTTTATCTACCAAATAAAGTAACCCAGACTTTTTAAGCAACTGTACTAGAAAGGAAGTATTCATTTTTTAAGGCTGATAACAGAATTACAGACCTTCTGTACAAGTGGACAGCAGTGCCTTTATTTCCAATGGAACTCCTCTGTTACTTGAAGGTTGTAAGATATTGCAGCATAAAATTGATCATTGCTGCCTCTGTTCATAGTACAGAAGACTGTACTTTAGTCACCCAACTCACAGAGGCAACACATGAGCTATCTCTCAGACTGGCTACAGCAAGGGTAATATACTGAGGGGAATGTTTCATTGAGTAAGGATTGTCTTAAGATGGGTAATGTGCTTTAGTATCCATTATGTGCTGATATAACAGTTTTCATTTACTTCTACATAGGAATATCGATGAGAATGGCAATGACTGATGTATTTCAAGAAAAGTCCGATTTTGGTGACCCTGAAGAAGAAAAAGAAGAAATATATATGGCTCCCCTAACAAGTCATCTTGAATCCATGAAACAAAAAGATTACTTCATGTTACAAGATTTACAGCCAGAAAAAGACGAACAGCACAACACAAATGTACAAAAAGCTGTTTCTGATGAGACATTCAATGAACTTCCCATGATCCCTCCTTTCAGCAGTGACCAAGTACCACCAACGATGAGGAATGACATCAGTGAGCACACAGCGCTCATATACTCAGAACAGAGCCAGCTACGGAAAACCATGTCCAGGAAGTTAAATGTTCTTAATGGTCACGTGAAAGATATCAATAAATCACTGAAGCAGATTGTGGCTTCAGAGAAGTCCAGCTCTGAACTTCTTATGCAGCAGAATGCAATTTTAGAGAAAATTGCCTCTAATCTTCTCTTAATATCGCAGCAGCACCAGCAATCTTCACACATGTTTCTAAGTGTCATGCAGCAGGGGATACAGCTGTTCAGTGCATCTAAAGAAGCCACATATTCTAGTAGGACTTGTGGAAGTGCTGGTGACACTGTTAGAAATGAACATGTGACTGCAGCCCCTAGTTCTACTAAGGATAATATGCGCTTTCCTGGTAGTAGAGGTAGCAGGCACAGCCGGTCTCCAAAACCTCTAGAGCCATCGGCCATTCTAGGGCATGGCAAACAATAAAGACTAGCCCCAGTTCTGATACAAAATAATAGTGTTCAATTAGCACCATTTGCAACATTAGGTTGGTATATATTGTAAAACGTATAATAGTATTAATGTTAACAAACAGATTTCTATTAGTTCTTTTTTGCACAATTCCATTTATCTAAGAACAGAATTTGCAGTGTATATGCCGTTCTGGTCTCTTTTAAGAATAACGTATGTTTTTATTACTATTGCAATTTTTCCACATACTATTTTTCTAAATCACTATGCGTACTTAGAAAACACATTGTAGGCAGATATTAAAATATTTATATTTTTATACTATATATTGAATACGAATTTATAACAGTATGAAGCGCTGAAGTTTGAAACCATTCTCTTCAAAAACCATTAAGGGTCCCAGAAGAGATATAACATTACTGCACACTTTCTATTGCAGCTTCTTTCTCTGTCTTCCTTTTTTGTTATACTTGTTGGTGAAAATCGTACGGTACATTTTATTTTACTTTGGGACCTGTTCTATTGAGTTTGTTTTTTATCTTTTCTACACTGTTTTTACCAACCATCCTGCAATTGTTTCAATAATCCTTTTGATTCCCTAAAATGCTGATGGTGTATATATACATTGGGCCTGATCCTGAACTACGCCGATGCGCTGTGCTTACTAAAACATCTGCCCGGCGCATGCGCAGATCGGCTGTAAAGCCGATCTTACGCTTACGCCCGCCGTCAAAGCGACGGCGGGTGTAGTTCAGGATCAGGCCCATTGTCACAAGTGCGGATATTGCACTGCATACACAGAAAAAATGCAACCTTAATATAAAAAGTACAGTCTTCTCGTCACATTAGGACATTACCATAAAAGACCATTCACTTCCCTTACTGGAATTTGCAGCCTCTCTGAGTGCCTAATGTCTCATATCAACAAGTCTTAATATTTCCTTTCAGTGCAAGTGATTTATTTTGCACTGTGAGGGGTAACATTTATTTAATGTTTTGTGCATGGTGGTAATACTTTTCAATTGCTTATAGAACACAGACGTTGAATTTTATTTTTACAAAGCTATTTTGAGTTGAGAAAATAAAAAAAAATAAAAAATTACAAGTTTTTTATTTTTTTTGCAATTTTTAAAATTTTGCTTTCATTTCAGTGGATTGTGGTTTGTTTGTTTTTACTGACAAAATCGATCAAAAACATCTGCACTTGAAAATTGGAATGCTCGGAATTCCTGAATGATGCTACTGCCACTGGGCCAGTCTTATTAGAAACAGCGCCAGGTGGTGGAGAGAGTGACACAATAATCAGGTAGTGTGTGGCACTGGGCATTTTCCTTGGTGAACAGAGTATGATGACAGTTGATGGGATATTGAATAGTGTGTACCTGATATTACTCTTATTCAGCCCCAGTCATCTTCAAATACATTTAAACGTGTCAAGCTGTTTTTATTGATATATTATTGTGGCACAATTAAAATAGATTTTTGATTATGCCATACAATCTTTACATTCATTTTTTACTATGAGAAAATGTTACATATCTAAAATACACCAAGAAATATTACCAATTTTTTCTATAATTAATGTTATAGAATTGTAAGATGTCTAGAGAATGACTTTTCTCACACTGGGTTTACTTTTTGGTATATACAGTATGTGTATGTCTGTCTTTATTATGGAACATGCTATTGTACATTTGTACTCATTCTGCCCATTTTAATTTTCCTGAAAGATTTTGTTGCACAGATAACAGAAATATTTCTTGCATCCTTTTCATATCGCTCTGGTGGGTGGATGGTGATGAATGTAAAGATATTGGCACCAATTCACAGTTAAGTAAGAGAGCTAATTTCTGTACATTACGCATGGAAATCGGCATGAAAATGGTACTGTGCATGCGGAGTACTGTTATTTCCGTTATAGAGTGCAGCAGACTGATCAGAGACCACCATTAGGTGGTGTGCCATGGGGGGGGGGGGTTGGGCTCAGTGCTTTTTATGTCATAGAACGCACCGGCACCTTTTTTTAGCAAATTATTTCCAAGTTGAAAAAGTTTTGGCAGCAAAATCAATAAAACGGTGCATACGGGCTGCTTGTGTGTTGCGTCCGATGCATGCGTACTTTGTCCACGCTGGTTGTGATGGCACTGCTCGGCTTGTGGCGCAGCTCGGCTTGTGACAGGTCGTGGTTGCGCGTGAGTTGATGTGAGTTTTCTAACAAAAAAAGCACTGGGTGGGCTAATGCATGGTACATATAGTACAGTAAGGGCTTGGCTAATACTTAGGGTAGGGGTCCAACATGTGGACCTCTGAATCACAAATTCCACATCGGAGGCTACTGTACGGAAACCACTTTTACATGTGAATATAGTCCATAATCTTTTTATGCTTATGGACAGGATTCCGACTTGCAACCTTATCTGTGCTTTCAGATTGTGGCTGTTTCTTTACAATGCATAAACGCGCATTTTCCTTCTAACGGATCAGATTCTCAGACCCAGTCTGACCTAAGAGAAATAACTCAGGTGGCTATCAGTAGTCCATATGATCGAGTTGTTAAGATCTGATTGCACTTATTTCTGGATAGTGCAGGCCAACACTTGCTGATATATCAGTATCATTTGCTTGTGTGTCTGTTTACAGTCTTTTGTCTAAATACATACTTATATTAATATCACTGTTTTATATTATACAAGTCTAAGTATTACAGGGTCTGATAAAGCTCCTTTTAAAGTATCTCATTTCTCTGAGTATTACTTTAATGATATATATATATTTTTTCTTAAAAGTAATTTTTTTTAGAAGCAGAGGTAATAGTAAATGGGAGGTTGGTACATACATGCACCGATCAGATAAGTCAAAATATCTGTTCAGGAAGAAGCAACATAGAATAGCAAAAATAACCACTTTACATGTATGCATGGTGTAGCAACATAAAATACTGTGTAAGAATCCCTGACATTGTAACTAGTTTATTTTGTAAACTGTAGGAGTAAATTAAAGATTAGGAAATCTGTATTTTTTTGTAGCTGTTTTATGTATGTTAAGGTATGTTGCTATTTTTTTTATATTATTTTTAAACGTATTTTATGCAATCCTCAGTCTATAGATGTTAGATTCTATGAGATATTCACAATTTAGATAAGTTATTTTTCCTTCAATTGCTTTGTATTGTGCTGAATAAACATATATATTTCTGGTTCAAGTGTACATTTATTTTGACTGCAGTCTTTATGTAATTCTTGTCCTTGTTTATTTTGGTATTCTTAGCACTTCATAGCTATAAAAAATTAGTCGCCATCTTGACTCTTTTTCAAACGGTTGCAGTCCCCGGTTAGATAGTTTCATTTCCAAAATAGGGACATCCGAAAGTTCCTTTTCGGATGTCCCTATTTCGAATACCCCTTCAGTGTAGAATTTTTTTTTTCAGAATGGGTGACTATGCCAGGTCGGCTTACTTCTACATTCTGATTCGGAAACGCCGCCGCTAAGGAAGGGTGAGTAACCTCTCCAGGGTGTGGGGAAGGGAGGGTTAGGGTCAGGCAGCAGAGAAGGGAGGGTTAGGGGAAGGGAAGGTTAGGGTAATGAGAGGGGAGGGTTAGAATTAGGGGAATGGTTTGGGTACTCCGTGGATCGATTGCTGTGCCTCATCGAGGCATATGCAATCGAAATCCCAACTAGTTCGAAACTACCTGGGAGGAAACAGCCCTATTGAAATAGGGCCGTTCTTTCCACGGACCTACACCTTTTTCAAAGGATACCGTAAACATACATCTCACATTAATTTTCCTGGTTCCATGAAAAACCTGCAAGAAAGTGAGAAGAAAAAGGCTGACAACTTATGGTTTCATGTAAAATAATCTAGTTTTCATTGAGCACAATAGTTTTGTTGCCTTTTTGTCAACTACTGTGTTAATCAGTTTGGACTTTGTCCAGAATTGTGCTTGCTCTTTTTTTAGGTGTAGATGCAGCAATTTATGACACTGTACATGTGTAAAACTGTAAGCAAGCTCCAAAAAGTATTTGCAAAGATGCTGATCCGATTGTGATCCCGTGAGTACTAGTAGAGAGGGGCGTTCCACTATATCTTAATGAGAAACGGGGTGTTACAGTGCAGCTGTGAATGGATCAGAAGCCAAGTTTCTGTAAGTTTCCACAAGGGTTTGCAGGGTGGTCCTAAAGTCTGAACACAGGCAAAAATGCATATTTTCAAGAAATGAAGTGAATGAAATTTTCAGCAAAATTTTATATAACTTTATAAACATCCTTTACATCCACTGAGAAGAACCACGTCAATTCTTTCTTCTTTCAACAAAGCTATATTAAATCTGTGAGGTAAAAAAATATATAGTTAATGAGATTTCCTATGTGTCTAGACTTTAGGGACACCCTGTAGATTTCTGCATACGTCAAGGGTGTAGTTAGCAGCATCTGCTGTCATTTTTACTCAGTTTCCCATTAGACAGCGTTGCTCTAGTGACTGCTGTCTCTATGAAGACTCCAACAGCAACAGGTAATTTTAATTCATCCTATCCCTAACCATCCCCTTCCCACAAAATAACCTTAACCCTCCCCTAACCCTAACCTTAACCATCCCCTAATCCTAATCCTTGTACCACAGCCTAATCTCTCCAGAGCCTAACTCTAACCTATACCTAATCACAAAGAACAAAAGAGAGGTCCGGCGCTCCATACAAACTTTATATAACACTGTGTCAGCACATACGGAGGTCACAATATAGCTATATTGGGTTAAGGTCACCTGCCCAGCATCAAGGCACCTCCTGTAGGTGAGTCCCTATCCGTTTGCTATATGTGTACTCAGGAGTTTTGTATTAAGACACTCCTGCAATTTGAATAGTGTGCAGCGGCCATATTGGGGAGGGGTCAGGCTTCCAAAGTAAGCTAGTATCAGTAACAAGAAAACACAAGGCCGAGCTTCTAATCAAATATATAAAATGTGTGTAAGTGTATATATAAATGGGAGAGGTGCAGCCAAGGACCAAAGTGACCACTGTGTAACTACAAGGAACAAAAGAGAGGTCCAGAGCTCCAAACCAGCGGTCCAGAGCTCCAAACACATGTCAGCACATACATAAAAAGGAGGTTTAGTTTACAATATAGCTATTTTGGGTTAAGCTCACCTGCCCAGCGTCAAGGCACCTCCTGTACGTGAGTGCCTAACCAGAAGAGGTACCTTGTCGGCATATGATCACCTGTTCCAGGATTCAAATTTTCAATATTTAAAAAGTGTTGGCAATGACACGGTCACAATTACGTTTTTGGCTGTATCATTGCCAAAAACGGGCCATTGCAGCGGCAACTACATCCTTTTCCGCAGGAAATCATGCACCAGCTCTGGCCTGATTGAGGAGATCAAATGAAATCCCTAAAAAATATTACAACATTCTGATACATAATGCCTAAATAGAATAAGTGGCGATACGCTGCTGATCAGGCTTACAAATTAACTGATGGTTCAATGAAACTTTCTAATTTTAAAATATGTCTAAGGTTGTTCATACTAAATATAAGGGCCATTTATTGAATATAAAGACAGTCTGTTTTACACTTAGCTGGTGTAAAATTTTGGTGGAAACACATGGAGTCCAGCGAGGTGGCAGCTCTGAATGAGGTAGGTCCCGTACGCTTAGCCAAATCACAGCCCTACAGATCTGACAGACAAATGACAAACATTAAACAATCTAATTAAGGAATAAAACATGTTTTAAATTACACTGCATTACACCAGTTTATATTATTTGACATTTAAAAATCTCTTTATAATTTAATAGCAGTGCATTC
>WWET01002219.1:243997-273889 GCA_011038615.1 Limnodynastes dumerilii
GGGGGCCCTGAAATCTGGTGTAGCTGCCTCCGTTAACGGGCCCAGACAATGGAAGTGCCAGCGTGGCACTATTGGTGAGTGGTGGGGGGGCCTGTGCTGGGCCCCCCTAGCTCAGGGGCCCCGTCGCAAGTGCGACCGCTGCGACCCCTGTAGCTACGCCACTGCCTCCAGTAAGTGTTGCTAAAAGTGCATATACAAAAAAAAAAAAAAAAAAAAAAAGGAAGTGTATTCCCTCCTAGATAGCTCCAATGGTGGGGAAATAAGAAAAAATAGACATAAGGATAATTGAATTAGTAAATTAATAATAACAAATTTAATTCACATAAAAGTCATAAAATCAATATCATCAAAACTCCAATACACTAAAAACTGAATGGAAACGCTATCACAGTGTGTGACATACTCCAATTAGCTAGCCTGTCACGTGTTAGAAAGATGTGGGCAATAAATGCAGTACCCGGGTGACGGACTGGAAGCAGGGCTGGCTGTAGAGCGGTGCCTGTTAGATGAAATAGGTCCCGGGATGCTTGGGCTCCAACTCGCGGTCCTCCCTCGTCTGGTCACATCTCCCCTGTGGTCTGCTGCCTCAGTGCTTCTCCCATATATGCTTAAAATATATTTTGTAATAATGATAACAATAATGAGATAATAATAATAATAATAATAATAATAATAATAGAGTTTTATCATCAAATTAGTGAAAAATAATAAAAAGTTTATCTTTTAAAAAAATAAAAAGGCTTAGTACAATTCTGACTCAACATCTCCATATCATTAGTGAAGTGTTACATAGAAATATAGAAAGTGACAGCAGTTAAGAGCCACATGGCCTATCCAGTTGTTTATTTAAACTATACTGACCTGAGACCCTGTTTTACCCTCCATTTATTTTAAGATTTAGGATATCCTTATATTTATTCCAAGTCTGTTTAAACTGTTTTGATGTGTTAGCTTCAACCACCTCAGATGGGAGGCTATTCCACTTATCTATCACCCTTTCAGTGAAGTCATTTTTCTACACATTTCCTCTGAATCTACCACCCTCCAGTTTATACACATGCCATTGTGTTCTATTACACCTATTGCTTTGAAAAAATGCCACCCTCCTCTAGTCGGTCACAACATAGACCTTGTGACCCTTGATATATTTTAAAGCTGCTATCATGTCCCCCCCCTCCCTTCTCTGCTCCAAGCTATACATGTTTAGTTCCTCTAGCCTTTCTTGGTATGATTTGTGACACAGGCCATGGACCAGTTTAGTTGCTCTTCTTTGCACAGTCTCTAATGTATTTATGTCTTTCTGGAGATATGGCCTCCAGAACTAAACACAGTATTCTAGGTGAGGTTATATGAATGATCTATAAAGGCAGTAGCACCCCCAGGTGGGGTGTATTTGGAAACCCCACCTGAAAAATCCTGCGTTTGCCACTAAAAGGGGCATCACTACTTCTCTCTTTCTGCTACTAATTCCTCTCCCTATGCAACCAAGCATCTGACTTGCTTTGTTACATTGTTTGCATTTCATTATATGAAATAATGACTCTTAGATCCCTGTCTTCCTCAGCAGTTTCTAATGTAGTGCCATTATATAATATATTGAGATTTTTGTTTTATTGCACACCAAGTGGATGATTTTGTCTTTTTTGGCATTAAACTGTATTTTTGACCATTCCTCTAGTCTTGATCATCCCTCATTTTGTGTACTGTCTTGTAATCCACTCATGCAGCAAAATGTGGAGAGACAAGTAAAGATACGACTGCACAATGGAGCGCCTCTAGAGGCCAGTGCACCTGAACCTTTTTTATATTGTTTATTGTATTTAGAAGGGGTGTTCCCCCAGTGAGCAGCAACTTAAGGAAATTTTTTTTACTGAAATGATTTATCTGTTTTAAACTGGTGCCTATATATTTTTTCTTGTTTTTCCTAATTATTTTTATATTTAAATATTTTTTAATTATTGTTTTGTCTGGAGAAATCCAAAGCACCGGCTCTCGAGTGATTCTTTCACTCATTAATTATAAGTGTATGCTGTAACCAAGATTGTATCCATATAACATTCTTTAAGTCCAATCCCAAAGTTTCCAGCTTATTTGTTTTACATGATCTTCCCCCAGTGAATCCATGCTGCTTGGGATTCTGTAAATTACTGGATTTAAGATACTGAACAATTTGGTTCTTTATTCTGTTATAATCCCATTTACTTTTTTCAGTCTGTAGTTTATCCAACCAACATGTGGCCTCCTACAGATTTATTTCCAGGGCCACTTTATGTTCCCAATCCACCCCTGACATTGTCTATTCATATTCAGGTTGTGGCCCCATGCAGTAGGATGCAGCCTCAATTCTCAAATGGTAATGTTGTAAACCGATAAAGCAAAGAAGAAAATGAAATATAAGCAGTCTGATTAACAAGTTGTAGACGGTAATAAAACACAGCAGGATTAAATAATTGAATTTTCTAAAGGGAGAAAGTAGCATATGATTTGTATTATTAATAACAAAGCAATGTATACAAAACATATATGTCTTTAATAAAAGACTGTTTAAATACATCGGCCCGATTCATTGGACCATATTCATAACTGTAAATTGATCAGGCCTTGGCTAAGCCCTTCCATACAATTCAGTATTTCACATGGAATACCTTACTTATTACTGCAGGTAGGGTCCTGCTGGCGGATCCCCAATCAACATGTAGGAGAGCAGGGGGAGTGCCCCGCTCTGCTACATACAGTTTGGGCATCACCAATTCCGGAGGTTACCGCATGGAATTAGACCCTTTCTGTGAATGTGTTATTGCAGGGTTGCCGACTTTTAACAGCTTCCCCCCGGGAGATCCCGGAGGGAATCTATAGATGCATGCAGGGGTCAGGGCTTAATGATGCGATTTATGCACAATCTTTAGTGGCACAATCTAACAAAATAGTACAGTGTGTGTTTAGTTATAATTATTATAGTATTTATAATCATATGGACATGACCCTTTCAAAATCCTTTGTTAGCTCCTAAATAAACGTCAAGAAAAAAGTGCAACAGTTGTTAAAATTGTCATACCCTAAGTACACCTAGATGAGCTGTTAAAATTGTCATACCCTAAGCACACCTTGATGAGCTGTTAACATTATCATACCCTAAGCACACCAGGATGAGCTGTTAAAATTGTCATACCCTAAGCACACCTAGATCAGCTATTAAAATTGTCATACCCTAAGCACACCTGGATGAGCTGTTAAAATGGTCATAACTTAAGCATAGGGCCAATTAGACAAACATGCATAGAAAACCCAGCTATCTTTCTGCCTTAATAATTGCACCTGTGCATAGCGAATCCTTGACCTACTGCAGGAAAACTGAGACCATCTGTCCAGATATGACTCAGAAACTCCTAAATGGGTTGGCTAACAAAAGCATTCAAAGACAAGGGAGTTCCATCTCCGCTCAACATCGAGCAGCAAGCCTCTGAAACAAAGCCGTATCCATCAAGGTGAGTGATTATCACACTCCACCTACAACCCTGCAGTTTATTCTCCCTTAGATTAATTTAATCCTCATCTACCTGCTATTGGTACCAAGTGATATGATTTCTCCAGTGGATCACACTACACAGCAAATACATGTGACAAAATGTATAATGTGCTTAATACTTTCATTTATGACACAAGGCATTAACACTGAGCAGTTAAACAATTACTCAAATTCAGTGGTTTCAAATGATCCTTTGGCTGATCCTTTGGCTGTCAGTAAGAGTCTCCCCATTTATTTAACTAAAGATTGTTCATTAAGACAATGAAATGTAGATAAACAAGACAAATACAAACATGTCACATTTTCATTATTCTTATTTATTCCCCACTGTAACCATTAATCATTCTCCACAATTGTTACCTCTTCTCATTTTTTACTATGTCTACAATTTTTACCTTTGCCCAAATTGTGTCATGTATAGTCATGATGACTTATCTGTAACATTATAACTGGCCATTGTACTTCTGGTGACTATTCGGTCACTATAGATACCGCCACCTCCGAAGCTATTAATGTCCTTATTACCCAGTTTGGGTACAGATGGTGCAAGCCCTGACAGCTAAGGTTAACAGTCAAGAGGAGGCCATCGCCACCATGAGGGCAACAGCTGCTCCTGTTCCCCTTGCTCCTCCTCCATGGCCACTTCCTGCCACTATGGATGTAAAAGTTAACCTTCCCGAGAGAGTCAATATCATCTATTTAAAGAAAGTTGTAAACTGTACTTTTAGCTGCGTCCCAATGCTTCCAGTACCGAGTCCCAGAGGGTTGGACTCATCATATCTCTGCTGCACGAAGAACCCTTGGGCTTTTAAGCTACGCCCTGAGGATCTCGCACCGCAGTCTGTCAATGCATTCTTTAATGCCCATGGGCTTTTGTATGAAGACCCTGACCAAGTTGCATTGGCAGAAGCTAAGCTACGGATGCTTCACCAAGGAAGAAAACCGCAGAAGAATACTGCGCTGAATTCCGTCGCTGGGAAAATGCCTGTGGATGGAATGACCGGCTATCCACAGTCAATTACTGGTCAGGTTATCTGAACAAGTCAAAGACACCCTCGTCTAGTTTTCCTCTTCTAAAACCCTGTATGATCTGATGAACCTAACCATTACGGTGGGTTGTCGTCTTAAGGAACGGCGGATGAAGAGAGACTCCTCCTCAAGTTTTTCTTCTATCTTCCAGAAGAGACTCCAGCTCCTGACGAACCTATGCAAATCAGGTCATACCGTTTGTCTAAAGAGGAGGAGACCCGGCAATGGAAATTATGACTCTGCTTGTATTGTGGCGGAAAGGCCCACAGAGCTGATTCATGTCCTAACAAGCGCACACATCCGGGAAAAGATTAAACCAGCCAAGTAGGTTCGGCTGGGGGTTCATCTAATCTCCTCAAAAAATTCTCTACTGGTTCCTGCCTGGCTGACTACTGGGGACCACGATTACCACCTTACTGCCTTCATTGACAGCGGTGCTGCAGGAAATTTCCTGGATATAGACGTGGTCAATGCTCTGGGAATTCAGACCAGAGATCTAATTCCACCAATAGCCACAGTCGGACTTGACGGTTTCCCCCTGTCTGGGGGAGCTTTTATGAGCAGGATCCTCTTCCCTCCTGTCATCACCCCTCTACCTTGTCCTCATCACTTTCCACCTTTTCCTCTCTACTGTCTATCTCTCTTCTTATTCATCTGCTCCTACACACATTACCAGCATCTTTATTTTCCTTACATATTCTGTTCTTTTTGTACTTTATTACATTTTTGCTTTGTACATGTATTATATTCCTTATTCGTGTTTCCATACCCTATTGGCTTTGCTTTTGCCTCTGTACGGTGCTGCGGATACCGTGTGGTGCCTTATAAATAAACGTTATTAATAATAATAATAATAATAATAATAATAACATTGTCAGAGCATAACTGCAGTCAGTAAAACATCTGTCTCTTCTCTGTAATGTAGTACAGAGCCATTCCAAACATACAGATGAGCAGTTGAACTGCATGTTCAAAATTATGTTGACCTGTCTTGTAGTTCTGCTCCACTTAATGTTTACATATCATCTATATTGTAAAGCAAAATATATGCATTTATAGCATTAATGGAACACATCTCACCCATTCGTATTTCTTTTAAAATTATGTATGATACATAATGTGTAATATTCTCATATCTGTGCTACACATGTACACCAATAAATATTACTCCTTAAATCTAGAGAGATAAGGCAAGACAGGCGTATGGAAAGATGCTGGTACAACAAGGCACAATGATGACGATGATACAGCCCTAGTTACATTGGGCCAGATCCTAAGCTTTATACGCAAGCAATTTTACGCTAGCAGCTGACGTAAAATCGCCCATTAGTATTTACTGCGCATGAACACGCCAGATGTTACGCCAAATAACTCTGAACATACTTACCATCCACGTATCAATAGCGTAACTACGAACGAAGGGGCGTGACAGCCATACGACACCCGTAATTACGCTTCGGAGGCAGGGTGAGGCATTTAAATCATACAGTATGGATCTACCCCATCATCATCACCTATTTATACAGTGCCACTGATTCTACAGTGCCGTAGAAAGAGTATTTTGTCTTTCTCATCAGTCCCTGTCCAATTGGAGTTTTCAGTCTAAACTCCCTAACACATAGAGACTAGGGTTCATTTTGTCAGCGTCTAATTAACCTATTAGCATGTTTTTGGAGTGTGGGAGGAAACCAGAGCACCCAATGGAAACTCGCGCATACATGGGGATAATATACAAACTCTACATAGATATGGCCCTGTCTGGGATCAAACTCATGACCACAGTGCTGTGAGGCATAAGTGCTAACCACTTAAGCCACCTTCACCCCTGTTGCAGATTGTAATTGACATATTACTGCAATATTATTTATTTAATATTAATTTATATTATTTGACATGTGGCCGGTAAAATAAAAGAAAACGAAAGTGTTTGTATTTAATGTAATTTAAAATGTGTTTGAGTTTATATTCTATTATTTTCTGTAGGCCAAATGTGACATTTTTAAGAAAACAAAGCATAAATATTATTGTGAGTTAAAAATGAAGGTTATACTTATAAATGAGATATTTTTTAATAAATATAATTTGTACCAGTGGATGTTAGTTATTGTTTTGACTAGTGGCCTTGGAAGAGAAGGGCTGCTGCATTTCCATTTGTGCAATGATTATTGCCTCTGTATTTGTATAACTGGGCTCTCAGGAGGTATTGTCTTTCATTTAATGGTTAGTTGCGCTGTCGTGACTTTGCATAGTTTTGTTTATATATTTGCATCTGCAAAATGTCATGAGTGTGTGATGATCTTCCAGCTTTTCATGTAAATATTATTTGCTGAGAATGATTCTATGCACCTTTACAATATGGCATTACATGTGATCCATCTAAGAAATGTGCCATTCTTTAGTAGTTGTGACAGGAATGGTTGAAATTGCTAATCTTAGCAAGCATGTTAAGTATTCTACATCTGTTACATCCAAACCCTATATTGTTTACAGGAACAATATGAAAACACATTTTTCAAGTATGCATTTAGTCTTGTGTTTGTTGCCAGCATGTGTGACTCGTATTACACATGTCTGTTCTGAGTGCAAATGTGCACATTCTCTGAAGTAGTTAGATATTATTGTCCTTCAATGAGCATTTGCCTTACATTCCATTTACTTTGGACACATTTACAACTGTCCTTAAAGTCCTCGGGCCTGATCCAGAACTACACCCGCGGGCGTAAGCGTAACTTCTGCTTAAAGTACGCCCAGCAGATGTTTCCTTTCGTAACTCATGGCGGCTGTAATTGAAATTAGGTCACCCGTAACATTTGTGTAATTACGGCTAAATGGGTGTGCCTATATTTCGATACCTGTAAATACGCTCCAATTACGGAATATATGTAGGTGGGGGAGGCATTTAAATCGTGCAGTATGAGCTGGGTTACAGAGTTACCACCATCGCGTAGTTACGCTCTGCCGTAGTTACGGTTGCAAAAGTTAAAGTAGGGTTCAGCAGGCGTAAGGCAGTGAAATTATGGCCAAACAAGGGGAGTGTCCGGTGGAGTGCATAGTATTTACGCTCTGCGGACAGCGCTCGTTCGTAGTTCTGGATCAGGCCCTTCATCACTAAAGCTTGAACCTAGGTTACTGTTAAAATAGGTCTAAACACTGGTCTTCATCCTCTTTCATTCTGAGGAAGGGGAGAAAATGTGGAATGGGCTACCTCTTCTAACACACATTCTGCACATCACAGTCTTGCTTTATAACTATATTCTAATCTCAAAGACAAAATGCCTAAACATTGTAAACACCCATTCTCTGGTAAAGGGTAGTTTTATAATGTTCCTCTACTTCCCCAGGCTCCGGAGGGGTGTGGGTCTCAGGTTAGAACTGCCCTTTTTCGGAAGGGACATTTTATACCACCCAGTTCCAAACTGTCTGTATATCAATTGCTTCTGCCTTGCCAAGGAGAAGCAATCAATCATCCGAAGTACGAAAATGCAGTGGTGAATGGTGAGTATTTATTTAACCTCAACCCTTATCCTAATCTTTACCATAACCCTCCCCTTCCATTATCCTAACCCTAACCCTCTCCTCTCCGCAACCTGACCCTAAGACTCCCTTCACCGCAGCCTAACCCTAAGACTTCCTTCCCCGCAGGCTGACCCTAAGACTCCCCTCCCTGCATCCTAACCATAAGACTCCCTCCCCAAATGTTCTTCTAGCTCCCTAGGCTCCCTGCTCCCTCCCTGCCGGGTGTGGGTCTCCTGTTTTTCAAAAGGGCGATTTTATACCAGCCAGTTCCAAACTGGCTGTAAAATTGATTGCTTCTGCCTCGCCAAGGAGAAGCAATAAATCATCCAATAATTATTCTAATCCTTACCCTAACCCTCCCCTTCCATTAACCTAACCCTAACACTCCTCATCCATTATCCTAACCCTCTCCCTTCCCCACAGCCTGACCTTAAGACTCCCCACACGGCAGCCTGACCCTAAAACTCCCTTCCCCTCCCTGCATCCTAACCATAAGACTCTGCTCCCCGAAGCCTAACCCTAAGACTCTCCGCAGCCTCACCCTAATACTCCCCATAGACTTCAGTGTAATACTCACCTGTTCAGTCCAGTGTGGTGCGTCTGCAATGGTGTGACAGGTCTGCGGCAATTTCCGAATAAATTAATGGGTAAGTATGCTGAAAAATAAATTCACCATACTTACCCAATCATTAGTAAAAGTTTCTAATTGGTAATAATTTCAAAATAGAGACAGATGAAAATGAGCTTTTGGCTTCCTGTATTTCGGAAATAAAATGTTCATTCTGCAAAATACATCCCCTCCCTTTCTCCCCCACATTACACATCTCTCTCCCTGTTCCCCTTATATTACACATCTCTCTCCCTATCCCCTTTATATTACACACCTGTCACACTATCACCCTTACATTAAACTACCTCTCCCTATTCCCCTTACATTATCTGTCTCCCTCTCCCCTTTATATTACACATGTCCTTTCTTATCCCTCCTCCATTACACATCCCCACCCCTGTATTTCCTAGATTACATATCTCTCCCTGTCACCCTTCCTTTACACATATCTCTCTCTCATCCCTATAACATTACAAATCTGTCTCCCTATTCCTCCATAACACATCTCTCTCCTAACTTCCATTACACATTTCTCTAAGTTCCCTATTTGCATTACATATCTTCTTCCCATTCACTTATCTTGTCTCATTTCATTGCACACTATGCAGCAGTTTCCAGTCTCAAGCAGAGATGCCTGTGCGACCCTGGTTACAGTAGTGTAGTCAATGAGTCCCATAAGTGGGGTCACAGGGGTCGAGCCACAGCTCACCACACAGCCCATTTGTTCAGAGAGCGCCCAGAGAATAAACTCTGTCTTAGCTCACATAATGAATGTGCAGATGGAAAGACCTTATAGTACTGTGTACATTAGATATATGGTCTGGGTCTCCAGCACAATAGAATAGTACATCACACATATTACAGGAACTTTACGTTACGTTGTTTTCTGAGGTTGGTGTTTGGAGTTCTATTGTGTTTAATATATCTTTAATAGAATAACACAGCACTATATGTGCGCATACACTACTGCTCTTTCTTTCTTCCTGCAGTCAGATCCACAAATAGTGTGGTAAATAGCAGTTTCCTTTGTCATTTTTTTTGCTTGCGGCGGTTTCACGCTGGAGATGCTTGTTAATGAAATTTCCTACATTTGACACAGATCGTTAACTATGTAGACTGATTCCAACTCACAATTTCTGCTTTTTATGATAAAAAAAAAAATCTTAAAAAAAGAATAAAGTAAAATGGTAAAATACAGGCTGTTAAAGATAATGGACTGGAGCATATCCTGACCTGCCTTTCCGGTCTACTCCTCTGACCCATCCCATTTATTAGGTGTATAATGGCACTTACGAGTGCCATAGGCTACCTTATCTTTTCCCAAGCATATTTTCCCTCTGAAGTATGGAAAATACGCACAGACCATGTCAAGCCCTCCCTCCCCCCCATCCACTGCTCCTAACTTCCCATAGAGGCTGCAGTGGCTCTTTCTTAAAAAACCATCAATCTTTAAAGTGGTATGTAGACAATGTAAAAAACCTACTACATGTGCATAGTAGGTTAAAACATAAAAATACGCACCTAAGAAGGCCAATGATACTCTACACAGTCTTCATTATTTGCATTAACATCTTTGTGGTTGATTCGGAATTTTAAATTAAGGGCACAACAAGTGCAAAACCATGCGGACATGGTATTACAATATACATTCCACAAAAAACTACAGAACTGTATCAGTGGACAATGCTTGCTGACTGTACATAGAAAAGGGTGTGGGTCCCTGCTAAGAACGATCCTATTTCGATATAGCAGTTTTCTCCCGGCCAGTTTTGAACTGGCTGGGATATCGATTGCTTATGCCTCGAAGAGGCATAGTAATTGATCCCCGAGCACAGAACGCAGTGCTCCGAAAGGTAGGTCTAAAAACTAACCCCAACCCTTCCCCTAATTCTAACCCTAACCCTCCCTTCCATTACTCTTACCCTAACTCTCCCTTTCCCGCAGTCTGACCCTAAGCCTCCCTTCCCCGCAGCCTGACCCTCACCCTCCCTTTTCCCTAGCCTGACCTTAATACTCCATTCTCTATAGCCTAACCCTAAGACCCCCCTCCACGCAGCTTGACTCTAACCTTCCTCTTCTATGGCCCTAACCCTAACCTTCCCTTCCTAAGAATCTAAGCCTAACCTGCCCCAACCAGCACTAAAAGTCCCCTGAGAGGTTGCTTACCTCTCTGGAGCTGTCAGTGGCAAGTCCTGGGTCTGCGGCGGGCCCTTCAAAAGTGAATGGGCGAGTATGCCAATCGGTGTAGCTCAGCGCTACATCGTTGATCTGGATCAGGCCCATAGTGTTATATAATGTTTGTTTAGAGCGCCGGACCTCTCATTTGTTCCTTTAAGTCTGCCTAAACCCAACGGAAGTACTAAATCCCACCCAGACTGCACAATTTAAATGCTCCCCCTGTCCGCCTTATGGACTTTGCGTGCGTAAATCGATGTCGGACAAAGGTCAGGAGTACACAAGCATGACATAACAAAAATAAAGTACAATGTGTGAGGCTGGATCAGGGGATAAATGCCTTTTATTGATTCATCATTTTCAGTGGATACTAGATAACTTTAATATATCTGTTTCTACACATACAGTCTGCTTTGTATCAAGTCAAAATAATACACAGAGGTGACAGTGCAGCCCACATCTGCCTCATGTAAGTAAGATCAATTCTCCCCCAAGGATACTGAAATTTGTATTTATTGCGCTTTTTACGTAAGTAAATTATGAGGAGTTGGACATACAGCAATCCCAGTGCAGTATCAGCAGCCAAAAGAGAAAGTTTCCCTTCAAAAGGAGACCATTTCACAGAATGAAACGTCAGCTGAGTTAAAATGCTGCTAGTGTGACGATTGTGGCCCACATGTCCTGGGTGTGTCCTGAGGTAACCTGCTGTGCATGATCTGCAGATGTATCTCAGAATATTGCTCTAGGATTCCAAGCCAGGCAGCAGAGAAGTCTCACATTAACTCAGCTACGCAGACAACCACTTATCTGGGCTGCCTGCCAAGTGTAACCCTACATCCTCATGTATTGTCCTGGGTTTAACGTAAATCTCTGAAGCATTGTGCTGATGAATTGTTGGCAATTTTATTACATTTTTGGAGACAGCAGAAAAGTTAACTTATGGAAAAGGAATTGCTGACATTTGAAAAATGAATGACAGAGGGACTATGACAGCTGAACTTGTTCATTACATCCTAAGATTCAAGGAAATATATTGCTTATTGCAAAAGAGTACAGCATGTTTTTACACTGTGATTATAGTCATAGAGATGTGAGATAATTACACTCATGTAAGCCACTATTCCATCTCTATTATAATTACCCATACCCACATCTAGTATTTTTACTGGAAATATCAGATGCACCTGTAAGAAGACAGAGGTAGTCAGCCACTGTACATTAACTCAGTGTTTTTCATAAACCATTACTATCCCAATAGTGTCAAAGGATTATAAGAAATGGCTAATGATATAGCAGGTGGCAGAATGGCAGATAGGGCCACACAGGACTGGTGTCAGGGCTTGGCTGGCATATTTTAGCATGGGAGGCAAGCAGTGGCCCTTGACTAATGGCCCATTCTTAAAGGGTGGTTTATGGTAAACCACTGGAGCACTTTAGGGTTATTAATATTATGATGATAAAGAGTTTTATATCATCATAAGTATCCTGCCAATACTATGGTGTTATATCAGAGAATGTATGAGGCCTGACTATCGCTTTGTACAGCCACTTTGGGTATCAAATTATAAACCTCAATGTAACATATTAAGTTGCACAATCTAACTTAGAAATTAAGTCTCACAATGCAACATTAAGTAAGTCGCACAATGTAACATATTCAGTTGTTCTGCCCCTCTCACACTGCCTATACCATTTATCCCGCTGCCTATCCTATTTATCACTATTACACTGCCATATTACCAATCACACTGCCCATACTATCACACTGCCCATACCATCACACTGCTCATATAGGGCCGTAATCAGAACCCGGCCTCATTGCATATAAGGCCGGAGTTTTCCGCTATGATGTACAGCGCATGCGCAGTAATTATGAAATGTAATCTACTTTGCATATTGCAATGTAGATTGCGTATACGCGGTCTTTAAGACCTCTTCTGTGCATTGGCCCGCTAATGTGCTGCTCTCATCCACAAGTATTGGTGGTAGGATACTGCCGATACCCACAGAACTAACGTAAGTATCAGTGGGTCTCATCTGCTTTAGGCCAGGGACAATAATCCCGGCTGTTTCCCACCGATGGCGGCGCTTCTCAAAAGAGAAAAGTTGGAGTAGGATTGAAGTTTAGTTATGAGGTCCATCAATGCAGCCTAATATGTTGGACTAGTATAGCATTCCTATTTGATTGCTATTTTAGTACATGTAGATGTGTCGGTGTATACTACTGTTTCACAATTTTTTCTTGTGTATATAGCACTATTTTATTGTGTACAAATGGGGTAGCAGTGTTTTTTAACATGTTTTATCAATGTTTCTCTACATTTGAATGGAATTGATGAGCATGAATATCAACCTCTGATTCTATGTAAATACATTGAGTTGGACATGGCATGGGTACCAGTGTGCCACGGAATACACATGAAGTGGATACAGGTGTTTTAAATTGTGCCAGAGAACAGTGTGGAATGCCAGGTAATCTCATGTAGAAAACACATTTCTAGTTCCAACATATTAAATGTATTACCTACTTGTGAAGCAGGATTAAAAAATGTAAAGAAAGTCAATGTAAATTGTGTCAATATGGCTCCACCCCTTCTGTAAGCTTGATGGGCCAGATCCAGAGCTACGCTGGGCCGCTGTCCATAAGTACGGCTAGCGTAGCTCTGGTGCACTCCCCCTGACACTCCCCCTGTCTGAGCATAGTCACACTCAGTTACGTCGGCTGAAGGCTACCCTAACTTCAGCCGGCGTAACCGAGTGTGATTACGCTCAGACAGGAGCATGATCAGTGAAATCCTGCCCTCCCTAATTTCCCTCCCTCCCCCTGCCTACCTTCCGTAACTACAACGTTACAACGTTATGGCGCAGCATGCTCCTTTGTCTGTAACTACGTTGTAGTTACGGACGCCCAATTCAGGAAACCCTGAATCATTGATTACAAATGGCAACATGTGCAGAACGGCAAATATGAACGTAGCTCTGGATCTGGCCCGATGTCACCTTTCTAAGTATCACACTCCATGGTGTCTGTCAACTGGATGTCTCCTGTCTGACACTGAAGGGGACAAATGAAGTATTGGCAAGAATGGCTACAGATATTAATGTGTGGACTATTTTTTTTTTTTTAGATTTAAGGTGTGAATTTTTTTTCAGGACTGCATGACACTAAATCCAATCTTCTATTTTTACACAGCCACAGTTATAAATTTATGAGCTGATGCAGCATTTTACACGTCTTTTGCTATTTCTGTTTTGATTTTTGTCATTGATCTGTGGATAGAGTTTCAGCTTTAATTTAGATCTAAGAGACACAAGGGGAGCAATGGTTCTCATATTCAGAAAAATGCTGCCGTAGAGGGCAAGATTAAAAATATGTTGTCATTCAATGTTGCCTAACAAAATTAATTATAAAGAAGGGAATTAAAGAGAAATTAACCTTCAGCATCTCCCAAAATTAATAATGAATTAAAAATAATTTTTCTTCTGGTCTTGATTAAAGAACAAACACAATGGGCTCTATTTATAGACAGCGCATAAATCTGGGGAGTGATAGTGATCCGGGGTCACTTATCATCGCAGCGAGCCTGGACACTTCCCTCCCCAGATTTATAAAAACTTACCTTCATCGTGAAGACTCACGATGTCCGGTGAGTGTTTCACCTGCATCACCGGTGCTTCACTCGTATGTGAAGCGCCGACGATGCAGTAAAAAAGTCGCGCATGCGCCGTACATGCACGGCGCATGCGCAATGTTTACCTGCCGTACGGAGTGGTGGCATAAGGAATCAAGCTGATTCCTTAATGCCTTTTTTTTTATTCTTAGCGATCACCCTGAACCATCAATGTTTCCCCACTTTTTATCCACTGAAGCACCAATGACAAGAGGAGATTCAGACCTATATAAAATGATTATATATATACCGTATATGTCTGAATATGTATATATATAATCATTTTATATAGGTTCTGAATCTCCTCTAGTCATTGGTGCTTCAGTGGATAAAAAGGGGGAAACATTGATGGTTCAGGGGGATCGCTAAGAATAAAAAAAAAAAAAGTAATCAGGAATCAGTTTGATTCCTGTCACTCACCCCTCTCTGGTCCAATCAGGGACAGAGGGGGGGCGGGCTTAAGCTGTCCATCGCAGGGATCTCCCTGCGAACAGCTCCTAACGCCAGCCTGAGCTAGATAGAGTTTCATGGTGAGCGGAGTGAGAAACTCCGCTTCACCACTCCTTCACCCCTGCATAAATGTGCGTTACACACGGAGCCCGTTCACATAAACGGGCCCGTGATGGCAGGAGAAGGAGTCCTGCATCGTCATGGAAACTATAGTTTCCACTGGCGATGCAGGGTTTATAAATATGAGAAATGTCATTTTGAAGCGATAGGGGCAGTTTTCTGTTGAAAACTGCTCCTATCACTCCAAAATGAACTCTATAAATAGAGCCCAATATTAGCAGTGGTGCACATCATAGTAAATTGTTAGTGGAGATGATGCTTCAGGAGATTTTTTAGATGGCTTAATATGTGGGCACACACTACACACCACAGGGCTGATTCAGAGTTTAAAAGTAAGGACAAAACAGACTTATATTAAACCATGTTTTAATATTAGGGGCCAGATTTAGTAAGGTGAGATTTTCTCTGTTGATTTAAATCGCTAAACATCGCCATAAAACTCCACCAATTTTTTCTAAAAAATCGCCATATTTACTAACTGGCGAATTTAAAACAATGGCGATTTGCAGCGATTTCAATAGTGGTGATTTTTGTCTAAAATCGCTGTAGTTTACATGTAGTCCTATGTAAAAAGGGGTTTCTTGTAAAATCGCCAGAGTTTGTGTTGAAATGAGATGTCCTGGCATCCATGGGCATATTGGTGCTTGTAGTATAAATTATTAAAGGATTGGGGAAAGTATATTATTTTTGTATGGATTGGAGATATGTTTATTTTGTATTTATGGATCAGGGCAAGCGTTTTATTTATTAATGTATCGGGCCATATTATTTATTTATGATGTTGGGGCCATAATAATTAACTATTTATGATGTTCAGGGCATATTATGTGTTTATTTTAATCAGGGCTGATTATTTATTTATTTACTTATTTATTTTGATCGGGGCAGATTAATTATTTATTTATTGTGATCGGAGCCATGTACATGTTTTTTTTGTGTAACTTAATTATTATTTTTTTCTATATTTTGCACTTTTTATTGTATGGTAGTCCATTATGGTTGCGGCAGCATGCACTTAACCCTTGGCATGCTGCCGCTTATGGAACTAGAAGGCACAGCATGTCCTGCAATGCATGGGCATGCTGTACCTTCTAGTCTTATATGTCGCAGCATGCTAAGGGTTAATAGCATACCGTGGCTGGGATTTTTATTATTAGTAAGGTTTTGTAATAATTATTTTTTTTTTTAAATGTGATGTGCAAGGCACAGGTTACAGAGGTTGCGTGCTGCATGTTCACAATACAGACCATTTTAGTAATAATATCAAATAGCATCAGCTGCTTCCAGCTTGTGATGCCTTTTTTAATAGCCTCACTCAATAGCTAACCAATTGGCAGCAATTATTGCAAAGTCGCCAGTGTGAAGCAATGTGTGTTTATCTGAGGCGATTTTGGCCCTATTTAACAGCGATTTTAATATACTACCCTTTGTAAATCCAGCAATTCCTATGTATTTAATGGCAATCTTGTGGTATGGCGATTTTTTTCTAAGACGATTTTAAAAAACCATAATCTCTGGCGATTTTGCCTTAAATTTGCAATAGTAAATACAGCGATTTTAAAATCGCCGATAAATACAAGTAAACTCTGGCGATTTAGAAAAATTGCCTTTAGTAAATCTGCACCTAGGGGTGCAAATTCTTTTTCATGCAAAGTAAATACTTTTCTTTTGTACATGGAATTCACATAATGCATTATGTTTAATCTGTACTTTACAGTTTAGCCAGGAAACTTCCCCTATGAACTCTAATTCTGTTTGCAGACTACCGGATGTATAACATTCACGCCAGCCAGCGTAGGTCTGGATACAGCCCTTTCAGACCGCATTTACGCAATATACTTAAGGAAAAGATACGTAGATAACGTAAAAAATGTACTACGCAAGCGCAGTAGGAAAAAACGCTACACACCAGACGTATATGTTATACGTCCGGTAATCTGCATACGGCCCTTAGTTCCAACTGTCCCTGAATATCAATGAGGCTCTCTGAAAAGTGGGTTATCTCCCTGCATTCTTCAAGTGTTTGGGAAACTCTCTGATGAAGAATTAGTTCCAGAGATTATTGTGGTATCATGACAATGTAGAAATTGTGTCCTATTTCCCTGCGTTGGGGCCTATGGCGGCCATTTTCATGAAGGCAAGGTTTAATCAAAGACTGGCTTTTAACTAAGACAACATGACTTAAAAAATGGAGACAGATATGAAAAATACAGTTTGGTCTCTTGTTAATCAGCTTCAACCTCTTCAACTCCATTCCTTTATTGAGAAATAGTTTTCCTGGCAGGGCAACCATGGTTTAAATTTGCATTCTCTTGTGGCTCAACATTGTTTAGCTGAGGTCTACACTTGCATCTGTATTAACCTTACTCTTAAACTGTGGATCAGCCCCTACATCTTTTTCACCTTATTATTGCGCAGGTCACAAGATCAATAAGCATTTGAAACAAGACTGTGCAAACATACCTCCAAAATGTCCCGGGCTTATATTTTTACCAAATATCGTCACCCCTGTGGTGTGCGTTCTTAGTGTGTGAGTGCGTGAGTGCCCCAGTGCGACTGTCTGTTTTGTTTGCGCTAGTCTCTTCTAGCTATTTCTCTTGCTCATGCTCTCTGTACTTCTATGCACTGTTCTCCTTCTCTTCAGCTTTTTTCTGCCTTTGTTTCTTCTTCCTCTCTGGGTGTCGTTTCCAGGGGCCGCAGCCTGGTGTCCTGCAGCCCAGACTATCCCCATCATCAGGGGCTCTAGTGAAGACCAGGCCCTAGATAGACTCTGCGCACCGATAGTAGCTCCCGTAACATGTACACTGTTCTGTGCTTCCAAATATTCTGGATTCGATTGCTACATCTCTGACAGGTAGGATTTTCCCCTAACCCATACCCTCCCTTTCTATCAGCCTAACCTTAACCCTCCATGTCCAGCAGTCTAACCCTAACCTTCCCCTTTTAGCAGCCTTTCCTTAACCCTCCATGTCCTGTAGCCTAACTCTAACCATCAGCAGACGGCTGCAGTCTATCCCCGTATCCCACCACAGCCTGTGTCAGGGAAGACACAATTCACTATTGGGAACAGGGTGAAATAGGGCCATTCACTATATCACCCATTCCTAATAGAAATATTACACAATTTCAATACTGATACAGCCATAATTCAACTGTTGGCTGTATCAGTTTAAATAAAAGGCCATTCAGATCGGCAATTGCATCCCTATTGTGGGAGCGAATATTCACATTTCTGTTGGAGCAGAGGGTTATAAGAACAGAAAATCACAGATCTGCTAGTAATTGGCGTACAGACAATCGCCATACTGATTGAGATAAGTATATTGGGGTAGATCCAGACCTACGGGCTAGTTACGTTAGAATGCTTAGCGTATTTATGCTAGCATCATTTCTATGCACTCCCCTTGCTTGTACGTACGGCCATTTTACGCTGCCCAAATCCTACCTTGACTTTTAATAGCGTAAGTACTGACGTACATAATGGATTTACGTACGTGACGACCTAACCCGGCCCATACTGTCCAATTTCAATGCCTCCCTCCGCCTACAAAGCGTAATTACAGGTGTCGTATTGATACCCTCGCCCCTTCGTTCGTAGTTACGCTGATGGTAAGTATGTTCAGCATTACGTGGCATAACATTTGCTGGGCGCAGTAAATAAAAATAGACGATTTGAACGGCTAGTGTAAATACTCTAGCGTACTTAGCTCAGGATCTGGCCCATTATTATTAATAATGCTTATTTATATAGCGCCAAAAATTGTCCAGAGCACTTTACAGAGAATCTTAGACATTCACATCAGTCCCTATTGGAGCTACATACCAAGGTCCCTAATACATACACTAGGGTCAAAGAACAAAGAAAAACATGTAGGGCCAGATTCAGAGTTAGAAAATAAGTGGAAAGTTCCACCTGGGCAAAACCATGTTGATTTCAGGGGGAGTCAAATTTATGTTATTCTATGCATGCAGGGATATATCTTTGAATTGCTTACCGCACACAGATACTGACCAGCGTTGGGAAACATCACCTTTCAACTATAATACTATCTGCAACATATGAAATTTGACTCCCCCTGAAATCAACATTGGTTTGCCCAGGTGTAACTTTCCTCTCTTATTTTTAAACTCTGAATCAGGGCCGTAGTGTGTACCCAGCTTTACTATACACATAAAATAGGAAAAATACATATATAAACAATTCATTAAAGGAAACATCTCTGTACTGCTTGAGAGGAGTTTACAAATGTGCTTCAACTGCACTGAGGCTGGGTGCTACTTCACTGATTACTGGGAAGAGAAAAGAGCACTAAGGCTGTGGTGACGCTGCTGTCACGTCACATGCCGCATGTTTAATCAGAAAGAGCATTGATTTATTGATTGAAGGTATTGAAATTCAGATTATGCTGTTAAGCATGCGGATTGTTTTACTTAGCGGAGGCGGATTTAAAGGTATTAGTAATGTTATTCTCCATAGTCTTAATAGATTAGTGTTTCTATAATTTGCCCATACTCCTGTAATTGTCAGATTTGCTGGTTATCTACACTGTCTACACTTGTAGGTAAAGCTGAGACATGACACTAGGACTAGTATAGCTGGAAAAATAAATGAGAATAAAGGGGTAAAGAACCCTGAATGAGAGCTACAACTTCTCTCTATGTGAAATCAATAGACACCGCTATGATATTTCTCGTGTTATGGGCATGTCTGGTATTGTGATTCACTTTCATATTATAATGGGTCTATTACATACTAGAAAATGTCAGCTAGAATCTGATTGGTTGCTATGGGCAACATCTCCCCTTTTCCTTTCCTGAATCTGGCCCAATAACTTGTAACTCATCCAGAACAAGAACTAATAAGAAGACAAGAACTGAGAAAAACTGGTATATGGGTGACATGGGCTGAATGCAAACCTTCGCTGCCTCTGCAGACAAAGCTCCAATGGCAACAGCAGTGGAGAAGTCCGATGCCCGATCCCTGCTGTATCCTAAACTCTATGCAGGTGAGGGGACACCACAGGTGAGGGGACACCACTCCCGAGTTATGTTTCGAGGACCCTACCCTAACTTTTACGCACCCTTCCCATGTAATATAGGGATGATGCAGATTGTTGGATAGTAAGGGCTTAAGCTAGCCATTATAATACTATGTGCATCCCTCCCCCTGCCAGATCTGAAGCACTGGCTGCCTTTCTCCATATTTAATGTGCTTTTATGTAAACATGTTATTAATACTGTGTAGAGCCAGATGTATAAGGCCAGGGACATGCTTGGTAGAGGCAGAGAGTATGTGATACTAACATTATGCAATGCTAGCTTATACTGCGCATATGTGGAAGTTAGAAATTAGTTAGATGAGAAATACCAATTAACTTGCTTAAAACATGGTTATAATAAGGTAGGGAGTTCCGGTTCTGCTGTTGTCGGGGAATATAGGACTTAGCATAGGGTCAGCTCCTCAGCCTCGTCTACAGGACTGACTACAGAAGCTCAACAACAATAGAGATAGAGGCTGGAAAGCTGTTGATCATTATCAAGCAATAACTACCAGCTGAAGCTAAGTATTATTCATGTATTTTGCTTAATTCTTTTTTATATATTATAGATTTTATATATTACAAGAATTGTCTTGTGTTGTCTCCTTTAACTCCTGGTATTTAAAGAACCCTCAAGTTCCGCCAGGTACACGGTCTCAGTCTTCCCTGGAGCTCCAGGTGGTTTTCAGTGGACTTTGTTACTCGGGATGTGCAGGCTGCGGTAACTATAAGCAGTTGATGATAAAGCACTGCAATCAGGAGAGGAGCACTACACTACACTACACTGAAAATCACATACGCCGATAAACAGCAGAGTGTACAGAGAAACAGGAACAGACTGAACTGAAGAACACTGAAGCAGGAAGCTGATATCCTGTAGCAGTGCAGGTGGATACTGGACACTGCAGGTAAAGAGAGACGTGACTATCCTGTAGCAGTGCGGGCGGTAAACGCTCACAGAAAGTCCAGGGTATTAGATGCTGCAGGTTTAAGACTGATGGAAACAGGTAAAGTCACATAGCAACGCAGGTGGTAAATATACACAGTGCGTTCTGTTTAGGAGAATGAGAAATCTCCAGGAGGCAACAGAACACTGGAGAGCCCAAGGGATACACTGGTATAAAACCACCTAATGGGCCTGATTCACACTTCCGCAAAACTACGTACCTAAGTGGCAAATGCTCTCCCATGACACTCCCCTCCTTCTTACAGATCTTGGCAGACGTCCGCCACCATAGGGCTACCGTAACTCCTCCTGCGTATCTTTGTGCAGAGTTTGCTTAAGTAAGAACGGAGTTGCCCAACCCAGCCCATTCAGCCCCATTCACATGCCCCCAACCCACTTTTCTTAACTTTCTTCCGGACTACTCAGGAAATGAGTTTGGGTTTAAGTCCCTCTTAAATAGCGGCTGTCCAGTATATTCCAGTATGGAAATATTTTGTTTGGTTCCACCACAATGCAATAAAAAAAAACTTACTAATGAATATGTTCCATTGTGCTCACTGTTTGTAGAAATATCCAGGTTATAAGCACTATGCTGACATTGATATATTTAGGGACATGGGGGCTGATTCAGCCTTACGGCCGCAGTCGTTTTTACGGCGGCCGTATGTGTATGAAGGACAGAAATTACGTTCTGCGCATTTGCCGGGCATATTTTGCCTGGCGTAATCCATGGCTCTACAACTACGCTGTAGTTACGGACGAAGGGGCGGGCAGCTCCGTAACTACGCTGTAGTTATGGAATCTGAACGGGGGGAGGGAGGGTAATTAGGATGGGAGGGCTGGGTTAGGGAGGTTACGCTCCTGTGTGATCTTAGTTACATACAGTTATGCCGGCTGAAGTTAGTGTAGCCTTCAGCCGGCATAACTGTGTGTAACTACGATCACACAGGGGGAGTGAACCAGAGCTACTCTGGCCGTACTCACAGCCAGTGGGCCAGCGCAGCTCTGGATCAGGCCCATGGGCCCTCTAGAAGATTGGGGTAGATCCAGACCTACGTTCCCTTTCCGTTTCAACACGTATTTACACGATCGTAATTACTATGCACTCCCCTAGGCCGGTTACAACCTTCGGCCATAAAATCTGATTTCCGAAAAAGGAACATCCAGAAGTTCCTTTTCAGATGTCCCTTTTTCGAATACTTACCAATTTAGACCTTTTTTTATGAATGGGTGAGTATGCCATTTGGCATATTTCACCCATTCACTTTCGCAATTACCGATATCCCTCCACCGCAGGGTCAGGCTGCGGGAGATTGTGGGTTAGGGTCAGGCTGCAAGTAAGGGAGGGTTAGCGTCAGGCTGCCAGGAAAGGAGAGTTAGGATTAGGGAAGTGAGAGGGGAGGGTTAGGGTTAGAATTAGGGAAAAGAAGTGGGGGACTACTTTGCTTACCACGTCACAGCAGGGAGCACATCGAGGCATATGCAATCGAAATCCCAGCCAGTTGCGAACTGGCTGGGAAGGAAACGGCCGATTCGAAAATCGGCCGTTCGGACCAGGGCCCCACAACTCCCCTAGGCACTCCCCTCAGTCGTCCGTACTTTGGCCGTTTTATTCTTTGTAAACCCTACCTTAACTTTTCCATGCGTACTTCCTGTCGGCCGTAACGGAGGAACGTACTTGTGCAGCTAAGCACGCCCATACTGTTCAATTTAAATGCCTCATTCCGCCCCCAAGGTGTAATTACGGCTGTCGTATGGCTGGCACGCCCCTTTGTACGTAGTTACGATGCTGTTACGATGAAGGCCCTTATGCTCTGAGTTATGTGGCATAACATCTGCCGCACGCATGCGCAGTAAGTACTAATGGGCACTTTTACGCACACGGCAAGCATAAAAACACGGGCGGCCGTTGTTCTGGATCTTCCGCATTGTGCTTCTTAAGTGCATTAGGCTGCTCCCAATGACGATTAGGTCACTAGGGGGCAGTGTTTTATATAAGAGATGACGTCAGTTACAGTGGGGGCTGACATCATCTCTTCTATAAAAACACTGCCCCCTAGTGACCTATTCGTCATTAGGAGCAACACGGATGCAGAATAGAAGGTTTCCAGCGTCATGTCAACAGCAGAAGATACACAGAACCGGACCAGATCCTCCAATGAAGATGAACACAGAAGAAGACATCCTACAATGAAGAAAAGAAGGTTTCCCAAGATGCTGACATCAAACGGTGAGTGCACAAACCTTTTATTTATTTTAATACACACGACACACTGCACATATTACACTTAGATTAGGAAGGATGACCACCGGAGGTAAGTGCACACATTTAGGGAACATTGTTAGTTAGGGAATATTTATTTTTTACATGCATACTTTATTTAATGATTTTAGGGGTTAATGTATGCTTTGTGCTTTGTGTTTTTTTTTTCCACACACTACACGCAGCGCTGCATGGTTAGAAGTCTAACCATGTTGTGCTGATAGAACTACAAGGGTCAGCTTTGCTGATCCTTGTAGTTCGATCAGTACAGCATGGCTAAGGCTTTCAGCTATGCGGCACTTAGGTTTTACACAGACAAAAACACATGTCTGTTATACCACCTCTCTGGCTGCAATTTTATTTTTGGTAATTTCAAATCATACTGAAGGCGATTTGTTCAAATCGCCTTTAGTGAATACGGAGAGGGGTTTTTTTTCTATCTTTTACATGGCAAACATCTGGACGATTTCTGTCCAGCGATGTTTGCCATGGCGATTTTTAATCGACCTTAAAGAATGAGGCCCTAGGACCCTTAACCATGGATCCTAAATGGATCTAAAATTACTATATACACCAGAGGATGGACAAACTTCCCAATTAGCTGTCCCCAATCCGAAAACTCTGAAAATGGCACCAGTCCTCCAGAATTTGAACACTTGAGTGGCACGTAATGTTCCACAAACATAAATGATTCAATGGAAAAGTGAAAATAAAAAAAAATTTCAATTTCATTTTCAAAAGCGCATTTGTGTACTATGTAGCTAAATCCTGATCTGCTTCTGTACATCTGTGCATAGAAATGTATTCCAGCTGAAAAAGTAATTCAAAAAGAAAATTACTTTACATAATTACATATAATAGTAGTTTTGATTAAAACTGTGTGAGGAACACAGTACAGCACAATAATCTCCCAACATGAAACAATCCATTAGCGATAACACAAACTGTTTTGTTATGACCAACTAAAATGTATTTTTAAAGGAAATTATATGTAAAAGACAGGATGCTCTTATATAGCTTAAATACAATTATTGTAACATTAGCAAATACTTTATTGATATGGTAAATAGGTAGCACTCTGTGTACTTTACTGGGTGCACACACTTTCTTAGAACGCACTGCTGAGACTGCCTGCGTTCAGATGGACGCGACTAAGGGAAAGAATGAATGTGGTCAATGTATCATAAAGATATGTCCCTGCAAATGAATCCCATCCAAAGCTCATACATAAAACAACATAAGCACCAGTCTACAGCTTAACAATAAACAAGTTCAGGAAGCTGCTGCTGATGCCCTCCAGCATAAATAGGAACATTGCGGTAGCATATAACCTAGCAAAGGCTTTGATAAAGGTATGGAAATTCACCATTTCCATTATAGACAGCAGTTAACTAACCAGCACTTGTGTTTGGTCTGCTGGAAAAAGAGATCATAAACCATATTTACTAAGCTGCAGGAAAGGAAAAGTGGAGATGTTGCCCATAGCAGAGGGCAGGAGAGGAAGACAAAGAGCAGAGAGTGGACAGGACAAAGCAAAGACTGACCTACAAAGGGACAGGATGGGTGAGAAGAAAAGAAGAGAGAGAGTAGACAGGACAGAGTGGAGGAGAGATCATGAGCGTGCAGAGCAGAGGAGAAAGCCAGTTGAGAAGACTGCAAAGCTTAATAGAGAGCCAGTAGCAGTGGGATCAGAACAGCATGGAGGGACAAGCAGAGCAGAGAAGAGACCAGGAACATGTAGAAGAGAGACAGAGTAAAGAGGGACAGCAGGGACAGATCAGTGACAGTCATAGGAGAAGGGACTTGGGGGCCTGATCCAGACCTACGGCCGCAAGCGATCGTACGCCGATCGTGAGCGTAAAAACGGGCAAAAAAACCGCACTGCGCATGTGCAGTATGACAACTTCCGGTCGTCCGAAGGACATGAGCGTACAGCGAGCGTATTTTCAGCGTATTTTTCGCCCAAGGGGCGTGCGTTTTGTACGACGATAGTCTGGACGCTGGAGTTACTACACAGAGGCGGGGATAGCCATTTAAATTGTACAGTATGGGCGTGCTAAGCCCAGTACAACCAGCGTATCGGTACGAAAATTCGCACATACGCTGGAAAAACTTAGGGTAGGGTTTAGCCGCCGTAAGTAGGTACAATCAATGGGAGTGTCATGGGCGTGAAAGTTTATACGCCCGGGCGATCATACGCTACGCTCACGGGCGCTCGCGGTCGTAGTTCTGGATCAGGCCCCTGGTAAGGATTTTTTTTTGTAGTATTGATCTTTTTAATGTGTACATTATGAAGGCCAATCTGGACACATAGCTGTCAGTTAGGTGTCGCTGCTGACATAATAACTATCAACCAGTGATACAGCTGGTCTACAGCTGATGCTGTAACTGTCACTGAATGTTGATGGCTGGTATGATGGCATTTTTTCTGAAAGAGACCTGAATGTAGACTGTCGGCAATTGCTGGCAGCCTCCATTGTAGAAAGCAGCAGAGATACGACTCCTACATTTCCCACAGCCTTATCCTAGCCTTCCACTTCTTCAGCCCTAACCCTAACGCTCCTTGCTCTACAGCCTAACCCTAACCAGCTCCTTAAGCCTTAACTCTAACCTTTTAATCTATTACCGGTCGCATTCTGTAGCTATTGAGAACGGAGAAATAGGATCTCCTTCCCAATAGCAATTTTCTATTTCCAGAGTTTCCAGTTTTGAGCAATGATACAACCGCCCTTCAGCTGGTGGCTGTATTATTTTCTATATAAGGACCGGTGGGATAGGCAAGTACATCCCCTGTCACCGTTACAACTGTTATCACCTCTCTTTACATTCAGACCCTCTATGCATCATATTAATTGCCTTATTGTTACAGTGATAAACTACATTAAATATCACTTTAAAAGTACATTATTTTGCGTGTCAAAGCTTTTAACTAGTGTTGTTTCTCATTACCTGTGCATGAAAACCCTAAGACCGTTTTAAGATCCATGGGGGTCCATTTTTATAAAGGAAAATGGAAAGAAAACAATAGCTCCTAAATCCATACTCCAGTTTCATTTACTTACTAAGGGCCGTATTCAGAGAGCAGTCAGCGAAAGGTTCGCAATTATACGCACGGACGTTTCAAGGCCACACTCCTGACACTCCCCTCACACGGACGTTTTTTCTGTGACTTACGAGTCCATAGAGCACCTCTAACTATACGTGTGCACATACATGCGTATAATACTTCCGTACGTGCGTATCTAACTAACCATGCCCTTAAACGGTCATTTAAATGCCTTCCCCCACCCACTTTCATGTATCTGTCTCCGGACGTATTATAACCACACTCCTGCGTACGTATTTTCTCACGTGCGAATTACAAGCCCGTGCCTAATGGACTTCCATTCGTAAAATCAACGTAGATAGCGAAAATGTAATTGCTACGCATGCGCAGTTCATCAGATAGTAAAAATACGCACGGAACGTAACGCAAAAACGGTTCTCTGAATACGGCCCTAATGCAGCATCTTATAGTAAAATAAATTGCATTATAAATCCAAATGTGAACATTCCAGTTATCTACACAAGTCAGATCTCTACCAGTTGTGCCATTTGTTACTTAGGTTAAAAAAGCATTAAACAGAGTAGCACAGTGTGCTTTCTTTAATAATGCCACTATTATAAGGCTTCAGTGTCTGATACGTTATACGTTGGTTTGCTGCTCACATATAACCAGAAGACGCTAATTTAAAACTAATTAACTTCTACAGGGCATTCAACCTTAGAGTCTTTTGTAAGGTACTGGCGAGACACTTTATGCTTATGTAAGTAGCCAGAGAGCCCAGACTGTGCTATTCATGCTAAACAGAGAGAGAAACTGCTCTTAGTAACAATGGGGGCAGCTAGGGTTACATAACTTATTTTATTTACATAGTCTTTCTATGTATGAGCGGCTTTATTATATTATTATCAAATATTTAAGACTCTAAACACATAGCACACACAATGTTGGAATTTATAATGTGGATATAACTTAATTGTGCATAATAAATGAAGATTACAAGAAAATTAGCTCTTAAACACGAGTTAAGGTTAATAAATATTATATGTATAGGTCCTTCTTTAATTTACACTACTACTTGTCTGCTGCCATTGATTTGTTGGGGAACGCACCCTTGGGGATACTGTGAAATAGATTAAGTACATTGGTTATTGCATAGCTATGGCATCTTTTGGTATGTGTTGTGCAGCGGTTGCAGTCCCCGGTACGATATGCTGCTTACAGAAAGAGAGACAGCCAAAAGTTCCTTTTCGACTGTCTCTATTTCTAATAGGCAGCCATTTTAGAATTTTTTTCTTGAATGGGTGAGTGTGCCTATCTGCATAATCACCCATTCATTTTCACAACACCTGCTGGACTCACTGCTGACAGCTCCGGAGAGGTGACTTTTTAGTGTTAGGGAAGGGAGGTTTAGGGCCATAGAAAGGGAGGGTTAGTGTCAGGCTGCGGGGAGGGAGGTCTTAGGGTTAGGCTATACAGAAGGGAGCGCTAGGGTTAGGCTAGTGAGAAGGGAGGCTTAGAGTCAGGCTGCAGGAAAGGGAGGGTTAGGGTTAGAATTAGGGGAAGGGATGGGGTAGTTTTTAGCCTTACCTTTCGGAGCACTGTTCTTATTGAGGCATAAGCAATCGATATCCCAGCCAGTTCGAAACTGGGTGGGAGAGAACAGCCCTTTCGAAATAGGGCCATTCTTTGCAGGGATCCACACCCGTTGTGCTGGCCAAAGTAAAAAACTTGCCTCAAACTTAGACAGGGGTGGACTGGGATCCTAAATTAGCCCTAAAAAAATATTGCAATGACCTCATGTTCAGTACTAGCCAATTGTTTGGTGGGTGCCATACCCCTTGTAATAAATACACCCCAGTAGATAGCTCTCCATATAATAAAAACATTAAGATTTCCAAGATTTTTTTTTTAATAACATGGCCCTGTCATAATTACTAGAAAGAAGGTAGAGTATATGACTGAACAGGCCTAGACAGTACCAGTGATAATCCAATAATCGCAGTGGGTGAATTAGAGCTGTATTGTGCTCTCTTGGAAGCATTAGTGTCCTTAGTCCCAATTGAACTACAAATCCTGCCACAGGATATTATGTAAGGGACCCAGGGGTGTAACTACAGGGGCTGCAAGTGGTGCGAGTGCTACGGGGCCTGGTGGAGAGGGGAGCTTGTGGCAGCTGCTCTCCTGCACTGTAAGCAAGCTGCAAACCAGATCAGGCAGCGTTCCCACCCAGCTTTGCCTGGCTCTATCTAGTCCCACCCATCCAGACCTGTGCCCCGCCTCCTTACTCTTACTTTTCCCACTGTAATGAATTTTCCAGAGCTGATCCCCTTTCCTCTTCCCTGTAACAGGTACTGGAAGGAATGAGGTGGCAATGGTTGTTACTTTTTTTAAACCTGGATAAAGCTTATTTATACACATGCCATTGTTGGGGACACTGCTGGGACAAAAGTGGTCTATTTTCAAATAAAAATTTAAGTAAAGTCACAGCCTATTTATTTTTTCTGTGCTGAACTCAAATTCTCTGTATAAATATGGGTGAAAAGACAGCACAAAGGGAACTGAACCAAAATCAATAACTAAATCAATAAATAAATAAGACTGCATACAGGTGAAAACAGTTTTAGAGGAAGGTCCTGAAATTCATACAAAAGTCACTATTGATGTCCTGGATGGTAAGATCTGGAAAAAGACTTCCCCTCGATATTCCTTCAATAATTGGGATGTTCCCCAGATCATACAAATAATAAATATAAAATAAGCAATGTGTATTTAAAAAGCCAGACAAAAGGTAATTGATGATAAATTAATTAATTTTACTGGTTAAAAACATATGAAAACAAATATACACACTAACATAAAACAATAGAACCAATTAGTTAAAAAGATCCATAAAATAATTGCATCACAACAGGAAAAGTCCCATACCAAAGTGCACTGTGCTTCAAGGACAAGGATAGCAGACATAATTGCCAAGTCCGCTTATAACAAGCGGAATTGGGCTTGTTTTTTTCCTGAGTCGCGGCTCTTTTTTGCTGGCCGTGGGTTGCGGTTTTTGGGCTTGTTTTTTTTTTGTGTTTTTTTCTTTGCAGGAGTCGGCAGAGCAGCGGGGAAGAAGATAAAGGCCAGGTAAAGTATATAAGGTGTGAATGGGAGGGAGGGAAGGTAATAAGGGGTTAATAGGTTGTAAATAATGTGTGAATGAGGTGTGAATGCATACAATAGAATAGTATGGACTAGACTAGAGGGGAGCTTAACATATTGGACAGGATCCGATCCTAATAGCGTCAGGTGATTTACGCACACAAGGGGCCTGATCCAGAGCAACGCTGGCAAGCGAGCGTACGCTCATCGTATGCGAATTTTCGGCAAAAAATTCGCAATGCGCATGCCCAGTATGACAGGTTCCGGTCGCCCGAGCGTCATGAGCGAATAGCGGGCGTATCGTTAGCGTATTTTGCGCTCGCTGGGCGTATTTTTTTTACGATGGTCGGCTGGGCGCCC